>JARWZN010000003.1:1814677-1830980 GCA_030015385.1 Trichoderma sp. BMH-0061
TTAATAATAATTTTATCTTAAATAAATCTTTTAATTTCTTTATTAATTTATACTTTTTTTAATAATAAAATATAAAAAATTAAGTATATATATTTTCCTTATTTTCCTTATTGTTCTAGAAGTTTAAGTTTATAATTTACATCTCCGATTTTCTTTAAGATTTTATAAAGTCTAAGTTTTTTAAAATTAAGTTTATTACTTAGCCTATTTATCTTAATATTTACTTATTTATTTCCTTATATATATTAATATAACTAAACTATATCCCCTTTTTTAAAGGGTTAGTTCTTTAATTTTATTTTTATTTATATATTTAATTATCCTTTTATTAAATAAATTTAAATTATTACTACAGCTTATTATATAATTTAATTATATCTTCTACTTTAATTATAGCTTTTTTAATATTTTCCCTTTACCTTAGTAGTTAATAAGCTTTAGGTTTAAATCTATAGTTTAAGAAAAATAGTAATTTTTTAATTAATTTTAATTCTATATTATTATATATAAGTTATATAATAAAGAGGAGTTCTACCTAATTATTTTACTTAAAATTAATATAATAATATAAATAGGTTTTAATTATTTAATTAATTTTTTCTATTTATCTATTTATTTATAAGTAGTAGGTTATACTAGCTTTATAATTTATTCCTAGTTTAGTTATAAATACCTTTTAAAATTTAAATATAAATATATTTCCTTTATTAAAGATTATATCTCTTAATAGTTTATAATTATTTATAATATATTTTATTATTATATAAGCTAATTTTTTTATATTACTAGCTTTTTTAAATAGTATAAAGTAAGCTATTTTTATAAATTTATTAATTATTATAAAAATACTATTATAAAGTACCTTTATAACTAGTTCCTTTTAAAAAAGGTAGCTTAATAATTAAGTTAAATAAAATTAATTTTTATAATTATTATAATATAAGTAGTAGTTATAGTTGTCTATATAACTTATATTTAAAGCTTTTAGCTTATTTATATATTATATATTTTAATATAACCTTTTATATTTATATTTTAATACCTTTAAATATAAAGTATTATTTAATTTATTATATAGTTTTCCTAATTTTATAATATTTATTAAGTTTATATATATAAACTAATTTTACTACTTTATTTTATAAATCCTCTAGTACCTAAATAAGTCTATTTAATATTAAGTATTTAATATTTATAGAAATACTTTCTAGGTATTATTTATTTTCCTAGTTTTTAATATATTCCTTTATATTATTAATAATTAAATTATTTATTTTAATTTAATATATTAGTATTAATTAATTATAATTATAAAGTCTTTATATTAGTTTTTCTTTAATATTTATACTTTAACTTCTAGGATTTTTTAAAAGTAGTTTAAATATTTACTAAGTATATTAGCTATATTTATTATTTAATCTACTATAGTATTTAATAATAAGCTTAAATTTAAAAAAGTTACTTATAATACTTAATTTATTTATAAAATAATTCTTATATTATTATAAAGTAAGTAATATTTTAGTAATTTATAAAAATATATTATTAAAAATTAACTTCTTTTATAATAGTATTTTAATATTACTTACTAAGTACTTAATATATAATTATAAATTCTTTATTATAAATAAAATATTTAAGTTCTAGTTTATATAGTTTTTAAAAAAGTAAGTAATAGGCTTAAGTTTTTTTTTTTATATTATTAATTAACTAAATACTCTGCTAATTATATAATCTAAGGTATTAGTTTTAATTATAATAGGTTTATTTAAGTTAAATATTATAAGATACTAATATATTTATAAAAGCTTATTTAAGGTAGTTAAAGGCTATTTAAAGTATCTTATATAGGTTAAATTTAATATCTTTTTTATTAAATTTATAAGTAATATAATAATTTTAAAAAGTCCTTTAATAAAGTATTAATAGTAATTAATAAGTTTTAAAAGCTTTATACTTACTTTAATATTTTATAAGTAGTTCTTAATTATTAATTACTTTAAGTTTTTAAAGTTTATTTAAACTTTTCCTAAAGTAATAATATATTTTAGAAATATAACCTTTTATATATAAAAGTTATATTTCTTAGGTTTTACTAGAAGTTAGTTATTTTAAAGTATTTATAATACCTTTTTTAATATATTCCTTATATTTTTCTAGGTTTTTAAAGTAAATAAAAATATTATTAAAGTATATAATAATAAAATAATTTATATAGTTTTATAATATATAATTAATTATTTTCTAAAAAAGAATACTAAGGTATTTATAAATTTAAAAGATATTACCTAGTATTTATAAAGTCTATATTTAATATAAAAAGTAGTTTTTTATTTATTACCTTTTTTAATTTAAATAAAGTTATATACTTTTTTAAAATTTAATAAAGTAAAGATCTTAGCTTTTATAAGTTAGTTTTTAATTTCTAAAATTAAAAGTAATAATATAATATTTTTCTTAGTTATTATATTTAATTATTAATAGTTTATAATAAATTAAAGTTTATTATTTTTTTAAATATAAATATAATTAAATATTTTACTAAAGATTTAAAAAGTTTAATATAATCTTTTTTTAACTAGTCTTTAATTTATTTATTAAATATCTTAAGCTTAGTAATACTTAAGTTATAAATTTTATTAAATATTAAGACTTTATTATTTATAAGTTTAATTTTATAATTCTATTAATTATATTTTAATAGTCTAATATTAAATTCTTTATTAAAGACTTTTATATACTAAAGGTTTATTAATATATTTTTTAAATATTTTAAAGTATTTTAGTTTTAGTAATATAAATTCTTTAACCTTTTATATAATTAAGTTAAAAAATCTAAGTTATTTTTTCTTAAGTTTTTTAATATATTTAATTATTTTTAAAAACTTTTATAATTTTATAGTAGGTATTTATTTTATAATTATTTTTATTTTTATATATTTTTATATTTTTTTTTATTTAATATAAAGGTCTTTAATTCTATTATTAAAGATATTATTATATTTTATTAATCTTTTTAATTTAATTATAGTTTTACTAAAAATATTAATTAATTAAGTATAAGGTTATTATATTATATAACGTTCTTTTTTTAATTAATATTAAAGTTATATAACTTTAGTTAATTATATTCTAAAAGTATATTATATCCTAAAATATTAATAATATTAAATTTTAAATAATTTAATATTTTATTAAACTAGATTTTAAAGTAATTAATCTTATAGTTAATAATTCTATTATTATAAGTAAAAGGTTATTATTTAATATTAGTAAATATATATAATTTCTTTTTTTATAATTAATTAACTTTAAGTAGTTAATAAGTTAAAGTATAATATAGTTTATTATAACTTTTAAATTTATATAAATTATAATTAAGTATTCTTTAAAGTATTAAGTACTTAAAATTTTTATAATTTTTATTTTAAGATAATATTTAAGTTATAGTAAATTATATTATTTATGTTATTATAATAATTATTACTATAGGAGTTAATAATTATATTATTTAAGTCTAAGGTAATTTATTTTAGGTTTATAGTTTTAGATATTATAATATTTATATTAAGTATATTTAAACTAAAGAATATCTTTAATAGTAAGTTTATAATACTTCTAAAGTTTATTTTAATTAATTCCTTATAATTTATTATTAATATTATATTTTATAAAGTTAAATTTTTATTATTTTAAGTTATAAATAATATATATAAAGGTATATTATTAATATTAATATTTTTTATAATAATCTTTATTATAAAGTATAAACTTATTTTATTTATATTTTATAATATTATAATCTTTATATTATTTTTAAAGTTTAAGTATAATATATTATTTATATAGTAGAAGTTTATAATTAATAATATTAGCTTTATTATATTAATTAATAATTAAAATATTATTAATATAATAAAAAGTTAACTTTAGTATTTTAGCTATTAAGTATTTATTTATATTAGTTTTAATATATTACTAAAACTAGTTTTTAAATAATTTAGTCCTATTAAAGGTAATATATAGATTAATCTATTTAATTTAACTTTATTATTTTAAAAGTTTCTAATATTTTTTAAGTTTTTTTTATTAAATTATTTTATTATAATATTTATTTTCCTTAATAATACCTTTAAGTTTATATTAATTTTTAAAGTATTCCTAATTTACTATAATTATTTTATAAAAGTAGTAAATACTTTTAGGTTTTACTAATTTATATTAATTATATATATATTTTTTAAAGTTATTTATTTCTTCTTAAGTTATTCTTTTATAAAGATTATATTATATTAGTAGTACTAGTATTTAAAAGATCTTTATTATATTATTATATAGCTTTATTATTATTCTTATTTATAAATAACTTTTTTTTATTTTTAAAGTTAAGTAAATTTTTTTATTTTATTATTTTATTATCTTCTAAGTATAATTATATAATTATAAATTTTATATTATTAAAGGTTTATTAAACTAGTATTTAAATATAGCTTATACTTTTTTAATATTAATTATTTATAAATATAATATATTAGTTTTTAATTTCTACTATTTCCTCTTAAGTAACTTTCTTAAAGGTATTTAAGGTTTAGGTATTATTAAATCTTTTAAAAAACTATCTTAATCTTTATTTATTACTAAAGTATATTTAATATTTATTATTATAATATATTAAAAAGTATAATATATTATAGTTTACTAAAGGTTATATAATATTAATAATTTAGTTTTCCTTAAGTTTTAAAATAAAGGTAAATTTTTTATTATTATTTTTTTTAAAGCTTAATAGTATTTCTTTATATATTCCTTTTTTTCTATAATTATAGTATTTAATATTCTTATATTATACTTTAATAATATTAAAATCTATTAGGTCTTAGTTTTTTATTATTATATAATATAATATTTTATTTTTTCCTTAATTAATATTATTACTAAAGTAGAAAGTATTTAAAGATTACTTTTTATATATTTCTTTTTATTTATATTTTTTATATTATTTAAATAAGTATTTATTAATATAAGTAGCCTTTTTAAAAAATTTATTTAAAGTACTAGGTAGCTTATTTTAATATAACTTATTTTTAATATTAGACTTTAGTTTTTAATAATAAAGTATATACTATATTTTATTATTTAAGTTAGTTCTAGTAGTTAAATATATAAAAGTAGCTATATATTTAATATATAGTTTAGTTTATTTAATTTATAAAAGTACTTCTTTTACTTTTTTAGCTTTATTAATTTTTCTATATAGCTTTTTAAGCTATTTTTTAAAAAGTAGTATAATTAGTAAATAGTTTATTAATATATTATTTCTTTAATTCCTAAGTTTATTTAAAGTCTTTAAAATATAATTTAAATTAATTTTTAGTAGTTTTAAATAAATAAGTTCTTATAGTTTAAATTTTTATAATATTATTAATTATAATAATTAAAAAATAACTAAAGTAGTTTTTTATATTTATAAAGAATTTCTAAATTTACTTAAAGTCTCCTTTAAATTTATTTAATAGTAGTAGTTTAATAATTTCTCTTAGGTTCTTATTAATATATTATAAGGGCTAGGTTTATTATAAAGTTTCCTACTAATTATTATCCTTAAAAAGTTATAATAGTAGCTGCTTAAGTAGTAATAGTTTTAAATAATTCTATTATTTATTCTTTAAATATTATAAAGCAGTTATTAACCTTATTTTAATTAATAAGTAGTTATAAAGCTATTATAATATCTTTAGTAATATTTTTAAAATTATTTTAAATTTTAATATTACTATTATAATTACTTTAAGCTTTACTTTTATAATTAGTATTATTATCTAGGACTTTAAAGCTTATAAACTACTAAATCTTTAATATTTTATTACCTATAGGTCTAAGGTAATTATTTAAATAAAAGTTATTATTATATAATAAACTAGTATTTATATATTAATATAAATAATACTTTTTCTAAAGGATAAACTTTAAAGAAGGTTCTATAGTTTATATTAGTAAAGTAGTTAAGTTAATAAATAAGTAATTTTATTACTAACTATAAAATAAAATATCTAAGTATTTAATTTAAATACTATTATATTTAATAATAATTAATTATTTAAGTATTTTAATAAGTAATATAAAGTAAATTTATATATTTAGTTATATATTTTAAAGTTAAATAAAATTATTTATAATTTTAATTAATTTATTCCTACGTTAATTAAAATTAACGTTAATTTCGTTAACTACTTCTTAATTAACTACGTAGTCTAATATTAATCTAAGAGTACCTACCCTATAGGCCTTTTATTATAACTATAAAAGCTAGGTTGTAATATTAAATTATAATTATAATAAAATTAAATTATATTTTTTTAAAAATAAATAAATAATTATATTAATAAATTTATAAAATTTATTTTATATTTTTTATAAAATTAATATATATAATTTAAAATTAAAATAATATTATTATTTTACTTAAGTTTAATATTATAAAAATATTTAATATAATATATTATTTTAAATTACTAAAAGTTTTAAATATATTAAAAATTTTAATATATTTAATTTTTTAAATATAAATTTATTTTAAAATAAAATAAATATAATTAATTTTAATAAAAAGAATTTAATATTAATATTAATATAAATTAATATTCTTTAAAGTTTATTTTTATTTTTAAATTTTTTATATATATAATTTTTTAATATTATAAATTTAATAATATATTAAAAATCTTAATTATTAAGTTTATTAATAATATTAATATATTAATATATAGTAAAATATTAATTAAAATTTATAATTAACTTAAAGTTACTTAAATAATTTATTTAAATTAAAAAATAAAAGTTAATATTAATTTTAAATTTAATAAAAATAAATTAATATATTTTATTAAAGTATAAATTATAAATATAATTAAAATATAATTAATTTTTCCTAAGTATAAAAAATAAATTACTTAATTAAAATTAAAATAATAAATTATTATTAAACTTTTATTTAATAATTATTAATTAACTTAGTTAATTTATATATTTTTTTTATAATTAATTTAAATTATTTTTTTTTATTTTTTTTATTTTTTAAACTTTAATAAACTTTTTTATAATATTAATAATAACTTTATTATAAATTTTTATAATAATAATTATTATTTTATTTATAATTATAAATAGTTCTTTATTATTTTTAATTATTATAATTATTTATAATAAATAAATATATATTAATTATTAATTTATTTTTTATTATTAAAAAAGTTTATTACTTTTATATAATCTTAGTAATAGTAAAGTATATTATTTCTTTAAATAGTTTTTTAATTTTAAAAGTATTATATATATAATTTATTTTTAAATAAAATTATTATTACTTTTTATAATTTAATAAAAAAATTAAGTTTATTTAATTTTATTAAATTATTAAATTATAAATTATAAACTTAAAATATAATTATATTATACTTGAACTTTATTATTTAGGCTTTTTTATATATTAATTATATTATATTTAAATTTTATTATTTAAATTATTTTATATACTTTAAGTTTAATTTTAAACTTTAATTAATTATATTTTATAATTTAAATTTTTAAAGTTTAATTTAATTAATTATAATTAATTAAGTTAAATTATAAATTAAATTTAAATTTTAAATTAAAAGCTAAAGTATAATTTTTCTTTAATTTAATTATTATAACTTTATTAACTTTTTTAATAATAAATATAATTTTTATAAAATATAATTAAAATTTAATAATAATATTACTTTAATAAAATATTTATTTTTTTAATATATAAATAAATTAAAAACTAAATTAAAATAAATTACTTAAAGTTTTTTATATAAAAATAAATAAATAAAAATTTATTTTAATTATTTTTTTAATATTAATATAAATTATTTTTAAATATATAAAATAAAATATTTAAAAAATTAATTATAATAAAACTTTAATATATATAATTTTTAATAAATTACTTTATTAATTTTTTTAATAATTTTTTTAATAATTTTACTTAGTTTAACTTTAAAGTTTTTAATATTTTTTAATTAATTTAATTTATATTTTAGTTTACTTAACTTTAGTTTTTTTTTAAAGTTTTTAATTATAAATTTATAATTTTATTAATTATAAATTTAATTATTTATTTAATTATTTTACTATATATTTATTATAATTAAATTATTTATTTATATTATATATAATTTAATTAAAGTATTTTTAAAAAAAACTTTTAATTAATTTTAATATAATAAAGTATTATTTAAATTTTAAAATAAATAATTATTAAAAAAAACCTTTATTAACTTATATAACTTTAATATTAAAGTTAATAATTAATAAATAAATTAAAAAACTTAGTTTATTATACTTTTTTAGTTTATTAAATACCTTAAAGTATTAGTATATAATAATTATTTACTTTATATTATTATATAAAAGTTTAAGTAAAACTTTTAATTTAATTATATAATTTATATTATTTAATAAATAAAAAAATATAAAGTAAATAAAATTTAATTTTAAGCTTTAATATAATAATTATAATTTATAATTTAAATTTTTAAAATTTAATTTAATTAATTACAATTAATTAAGTTAAATTATAAATTAATTTAAAATAAAAATTAAAAAATTAAAAAATAAGTTTTTTTAATTTAGTTATTATAGTTTTATTAACTTTTTTAATAATAAATATAATTTCTAAATATAACTTTTATAATAATTAATAAATTAAAAAATAAAAAATTATATATTATTAATAAATAATAATTATTATTAATTATTAATATAACTAAAAGTAATAATTTATTAAAAAATAATTATTACAACTTAGTAATTTTATTAAATTAATTAATATTATTAAATTATTATTATTATTATTTAATATTAACTAAGATCCTAAATTACTAAGCCTATATTAATTATATTATAATACCCCTTATTTATTAAATAAACTAAGCTTTATCAAGCTACCTCTATACTCTATAAAATTAAATATTTAATACCTACGCTCCCACGTTGCCCAAGGATAATACAGGGCCGCCCTAGTACACGGAGATAGCCGAGTTCTGCGGATCGGTCCGGGCCTAGCGTAGACAAGATCTACGGACATTAGCGGGGAAGAAGAGCAAGGTAGCGCCCACCACGCATGCAGTAGTGCGTCAAGAACAATCTGGAAGATTTCCTCTTCTTATTCTCTGGTAGTCGCGCGTCACACACGAATGGACTTTGTCTTCTCAAAGTGGTTGTTTTGTGAGGCACATAGATCCGTGGCACCTATAACAGGCTTCCCATCCATATTCGGCGGTCGGAGGTGAAACGTCGGTATCAAAGCCACATCAGAGAACTGAGCTCAGGACGATCTTGGAAGGGGCGTTACGCTATATAATTCCTTTGCGTAGTTCAGATCCAAGAAACGAGCTGTAACTGTGGTGTATAACTCCTGGAACTGGCGTATATACACCTTAGAGGTGCCCCAAGAGGGGACCTTGTATGACTCGCATACAAAGAGGAAGAAGTCCATGATCAGCTCGCGGCCTATGTTCTGGAGTCACCTTCCATTCGCCAACTTCCTCCTCGGTACAGTATCTACCCATCAATGTCACTAGCCGCGTTGAGGATACAACAGATGGTACATACAGCTTCCATTTCTCCAAGATCCTAGTCACGTTGACCCCGTGCCCGGCTGAGAACCCTGGCTACATAAAATGTATGCCCTCCAGCTGCTTGCGGTGCGCAGCTCCTCGACGGACAGCGGCGATGGGCGTTGCGCTATTTCATTTGCGACGAACGAACTGATTGGGGAATTTGCGGTGCACGTCTTGGCCGCCGTCTAGTCTCATTCTGGCAGGCATGGCTGTGATGTCGCTGGTGAAGAATGATGTTGGTGGGCGTTGAAGTCGGCCAGCGATAGTGGGAACAATCACGGCAGAAGATGGGAGGCATGTTCGGAGAGAGGAAAGCGCCTCAAATAGGCCACTGCAAAGAGAGGAACCAACAGACATGGTAGATGAACGCTTGTATGGAAATAGCGAGCCGAAAATGGGTGCGTGAACGATTGTTGAGCGAGAAATGATGAAACAAAGGACTGAAAGTTGCCCCAGGACGAGAATAGCAATAGGGAGGGCCCCCCTCGATCCTGGTTGCAGGCTACTATACTGACAGAGAGGTCAGGTAGGTGGGTGGCCAAGCCCGAGTATATACTAATTACCTATCCTAGGTTCTCCAGAAGGTTGGAGCAGCTCAGCAAATCCTTATATTATCTGGTTCAGCGGGGATTAATGGACATATGTTTTAAACTGGACTAAAGCAACTAGAACGTTCTTCGGAGGTTCAGCCGGATTTACAATTCTTGATATGTCCTTACAATTGTCTTATATAGCATACAGTCTTCCGATCCAAAGATATATTAACCAAGACCAGCAACTTTTCGCTTAATATACGGACTTTCGTCAACTGCTGGATATGTACCATGTCCAGGAAGCATCTGACCGCCGTGATAAGTCTATGCTTTCCTAGGCATTGCTCTGAAGCCTCTGACAGGGTTGCACGATTAATCAGTAGTCATTCGTTATTCGTTATTATTCAGTGACTAATTTAGCTTTCTTCAGCCTGTTGAAGAAACTAATACTAATTTACTCTGAGTAATTTACTCAGTTGATTAATTTATTCAAGAGTAAATTAGTTTTCTTCAGCTATCTAAGTAAATTACTTACATTTTTATATATAAATAATCCATAGTATTCGTTGCTCGTCATTGGTATAGTTTTACTCAGCCTACTGAGTAGTTTTATCAGTTTTCTTCAGCTATCTGACGAAACTGATTTACTCAGTGAGTAAATTAGTTCAACAAATCGTTACTAATTTGCAACCCTGGCGTCTGATAGCTATGGCATCAATGCCTTATCTGCTAACTATGAAATTAAGTGGGAAGTGCTTCTCAAAGAGGTTATTACGTTTATTTTGAATAAGCCTGAAATTATAATAACTTGGAATGATAAGGAGATAGCTATGAGCAAGAATAAAGGCTGCATTCTCAGAGCTGCATCTTCAGTGAAAAGCGCTGGCATCTGGGACACAAGCAAGAAATAAGTATCATTTTGATGAACGAATCGGACTTACTCGAATGTCAAGATGATCATGAAAGGGAATCACTTGAAAGGATTGGAGGGCCAATCGTCTGCAAAAACCATTTCAAAGGACAACATAATCTGTCTTTTACAAGGAGCCTCAGAACTGTCTATTCTCAGACTGAATGGAGACTACGCTACTATTACCACAGTAGCAATTACATTGACAAATGGTATACAGATGGAAGGAGAGGACGCTCACTGGCTAGCGCTTCTAGACTCAATTGTAGGTAGTATTACATCGCAAATTTCCCCTTTCTGGGAATGGGGCCAATCATTGACAAATTCGACGGATGGCCAAGGAATCTTTATGGACAGTCAGGCACCACAGTATGCAAGGGCGGAGCTTGGGGCTGATTTAATTAAAGGATTATGGCTTATGAGCATCGGGTTAATATTACACGAATGTAAAGAGTTCGAGAAAGCAAACGTGTATTTTCGAATAGCAATGGAGAGCTGTTATGCAAATTATGAGAACAACCACCCAACCATTCCAGTGGCTGCAAAAGACCTGGCTCTCATTTATGAGAGCCTAGGGTTCGACAGTGAGAAGGAACAAACATTGATAGGCTTACTCAGTGGAACAGGAGAGTATGCCCAACTCGACGAAGAATGCTTGGAGCGTCTTACTCATTTGATTGTGAAGTGTTTCAACAGGGCCCGTCGTGATAACATAGAAATTACACATGACAGAAGCTATTATTGAAGAAGCGGCTTCAAATGCAGAGTCTAATATCATAAAGCTTCTAATTGACCGACAAAGCAATGCACTGCCCATAAAAACAAAAACAATTAAAATGCAGCTGCAAATGCGCAATATGGCCTAGAAATATGCAAGCTAATCCTTGGCGACGAAGTTGAGATTACACAGGATGTAATAAGAATAGCATGCCAAAATCGACTTAACGGCGATGGATTCCTAAGAAATTTACTGTCGCAACAAGGTTATAGATTGTCATTTTTACAAGGCACAGAGAAGTTATTTGCTCCATGCAGATATGGGAATTTTGGGGAATTTGGTGAGACAATGTTTTATTTGGAAAATGAAAAGAAAGGGGTTAAGATTGAAGAAACAGGGTTTTTTAATCATGATGCCAATCGTTAAGTAGATGAATTATAAAAGTTACAATTATTAATAAAAATAATAAAATAATCTGTCTGCCATATGCTTATCGATCCTGAACCCATTGCTCATTCATCTTTCTCTATGAGTAAAAAGAGAAGAATTGATATCCTCCTCAGTTAACTCAGGGCTATTACATTGTCAAAATTTATCAACAACAGCCCAACACTCTTGGAGATCATTTGTCTGCGGTGGCTCTTGAATCGCTCGAATATCCCTACTTTAGAAGACAAACTTTTGAGGTCGCTGCATCTAGTTCCGATACTGCTTGTTGGAAGGTGGAAATCGCAAGAATAATCCCTTATGGGCTCATTGGAAACTGGGCAGCCTCACGCTGAAATCGCATGTAACTGTCTGTATTTACGAAATACCCGAAACAAGATGTTCATGAGATGTTGTCCCCTGGAATGCCGGCAGAGAGAATAAAGAATAATCCAGACGCTTTCGTCTGAGCTTTACTTTTACTATCTCTACTGTGTCGACTATTTTCAGCAGGCTAGATGGTAGCTTCTTGGAAAATATCAAGTCCGTGAAGTATTACAGTACCATTTTCTTGAAGGGCTGGATGTACCGAGCCTCATGAGGGGATGCTTTGGAGTTGTTGAGGTTGTCAACACCATGGGACCAATTACAAAGGAAGATCGTAGGTTAAACCTCCCGCCTATGACCGAAGCTGGCTGACTATATTTTCGAATGATGCTCGTTGCCCTATCATTTGGGACTCCCCCGCCGCGAATGTTGATGTTCAAATATACCCTTCTCTGCAAACTTTTGCATCAAAGGAGCACGAGCAGAGTACGCCTTATCTTTCAAGATTGGCTAACTCTTTGGCTGCCCTTCTATCCAGAAACTGCCCCAGGATGGCGTTAATGTGTGGAAACTCTACAGGGTCATGAGGACCTGAGGGTTCAGTGGTGTCCATTGCGTATTCCCACATGACCTAAAACCTTCAATCTCCGGGTTCGCGGGTAGAGCAACTCGACTCTGGCTCCCCCAAAGCGGGTATATCTTCAGGGGCTGAGAGAATATGGCCAGAGGTTGCTATGGGTTTCTTCTCATAAAATTTACCCCATATGGCATTCAGCCCATGCGACAAGCCAATAAACATTTCGGGTACTGACACAGCTAGCTGCGTACGTATTCTCGAGGGTCACTCCCAGGCGTTAAGTCAGAAGCCTCTCTGCATGACTGTATAACTACCGTGTCTGGAAGCAATGGTCAAGACGATCCATGTATGAAATATATATATGGATGGGTGTTTGCAGCAGTTGATGGATCATGGTCAGTCAAGTCTGGCCCATGGATATCTCGTCCAATTCTGCCCTTGCAATTCACACCAATTCTGAGGGATTCCGGATCTAAGGCGTTAAACACAGGCACCTGCAAAGGGAGTCTTGCATTTAGTAGTGACACCCATTCTGCTACTGTTTCGCTGTGTAACGGTGTCTTATTCAGTTTGTTAATACCGGTGAGTGCTTTCATGAGCCTCAAGTTCATAAAATCTCCGGTCTCGATAGATTAGATGACGAGGACTTTTATCGTTGCTTTGTGCATGCCAGGCGGCTAGTAACATTCATGTTTGGTGAGCATCGCATTCTTTGGGTTATGTATGGCGGTGTCAAACTTATCTCCTTGTCTCCAGACTCCGCTCTCATATATTGTGTATAAAGCGTGAGCTCTTGGCTAGAAATCATCCCCATGAAATATAGATACTAGACTTTCTGCCAGAATAATATCATTGTCTTCTCAGAAAGCATATGTCAGTATCTTATGGTAAACGCTTTTCGCCAATGCATTTAACATGGTACCAATAGTAGACATTTCACAGGTTGCTGCTTCAGTAGCACGCTGCGCTCATAGTAGGCAAATTTCTGCAATCAAATCCCATAAAGTAAAATCTTGAGAGATGGCTATTACTCGCTACTAACTTTTAGAAACTGAAATGCTTTGTCTCTCTGTATTGTGGGTTCAAGACGATAGTCAACTGCAGGTATACACACAATTGACATTTTACAGGCAGGCCCGCTCTGCCGTGGAGGAACCAAACAATTGTTTTGACCCTTTCTAGCTAATAGTGAAGTAATACGTTTAATTTCTTTTTATTTATTCATTTTTTTATTTTACTTTCAATATCCCTCTTAAACCCCTCTTTTTGTCGTGCAACATCTCTCGTGTTTAGTTACCACATGCAGCTAATCCCAGGCTTCTTGTCTACCCCACGGAAGTGGGACACCTTCTTTCCCCATCCCGCCGCAAGCCGTTTGGCGGGGTCGATAAACCAGCCCCTCTCGGTAGCGATTCCGCCGAACCAGATGGAACTGTGAGGATCAACGCTACCTTGCCTCGCCGTCCAATGTACAGGTCTCTGGTAGCACTTGTTCCAAATCTAACCAGCAAATTCCAGCAAAGGCTGTCCTCTCAATCCATCCGCCGTCTCTCAACCGCAGCCATGGTGAAGGCCAATACGACGGAGAGGCTTGCTCAGCTTCGAGCTCTGATGAAGGAGCACAACGTCCAAGTATATGGTAAAGAGAGATGCGCCGTACATTTGCACATAACAGACGGCNNNCGTTTATATCTGTGCGTCGTGCCCTCAGAAGATAGCCACAGCTCCGAGTATATTGCCTCCTGCGACGCCCGGCGAGAGTTTATCAGCGGCTTCACTGGTTCTGCCGGCTGCGCGGTCATCACGGAAACAGCTGCAGCCCTTGCGACGGATGGCCGTTACTTCAACCAGGCTGCTCAGCAACTAGATGACAACTGGACGCTGTTGAAGCAGGGCCTCCAGGATGTCCCTACATGGCAAGAGTGGGCTGCTGAGCAATCCGCCGGAGGCAAGAAAGTTGCCGTCGACTCGACCTTGATCACGGGTTCTGCAGCAAAGAAGCTTGCAGAGAAAATCCGCAAGAGCGGCGGGTCTGACTTGATCCCCCTCGACGTCAACTTGGTGGATGCGGTCTGGGGCGGAGAGAGGCCCGCGCGACCTCAGCAGCGCATCACCGTGCTATCTGAGAAGTTCGCTGGCAAATCAGTACAGGCCAAGCTCTCCGACCTCATTTCTGAGCTTGAGAAGAAGAAATCTCCCGGAGTGTTCATTTCGATGCTTGATGAAGTCGCGTGGCTGTTCAACTTGCGCGGCAACGATATCCCTTACAACCCCGTCTTCTTCTCGTACGCCGTTATCACGCCAAAGGGGGCAGCACTGTATGTGGACGAGTCCAAGCTGGATGAAGAGTGCCGTGAGCACTTGGGTAAATTCGACGTTGCCATCAAGCCATACGACGCCTTCTTCCGCGATGCGGAGCAACTTCACCAGCAGTTTGTGGCCTCTACTCAGGGCGCGGAGAGCGGTAACGCAGGCAGCTTCCTCATGTCTAATAAGGGTTCTTGGGCCTTGAAGAGAGCATTGGGTGGTGACTCAGGAGTTGAAGAGATCCGCAGCCCAGTTGGTGATTCCAAAGCAGTCAAGAACGAGACCGAAATGGAGGGAATGCGAGCGTGCCACATCCGAGACGGTGCTGCTCTGATTGAGTATTTCGCATGGCTCGAGGACCAGCTCATCAACAAAAAGGCTGTGCTCGACGAAGTAGAGGCTGCTGACAAGTTGGAAGCACTGCGATCCAAGCATGAGCACTTTGTCGGACTATCATTCCCGACCATCTCATCAACCGGTGCAAAGNNNGTATACCATTCTCTCTGTATCCCTTTCGGTATATCCCCAGCACCGGCCATACTGACAAACACGTATAGCGCGGCTGTTATTCATTACGGCCCCGAACGTGGAAATTGCGCTACCATTGACCCAAATGCCATATACCTGTGTGATTCAGGAGCGCAGTTTTTGGACGGCACAACGGATACGACACGGACGCTGCATTTTGGAGAGCCTACAGATGCTGAGAGAGAGGCCTACACACTGGTTCTAAAGGGTAACATTGCCTTGGACATGGCCGTCTTCCCCAAGGGAACGACTGGGTTTGCTCTTGATTCACTGGCGAGGCAGCATCTCTGGGTAAGTTTACAAATACTCGCAAGTATTTACTCTACTAAC
>JARWZN010000003.1:1839899-1856640 GCA_030015385.1 Trichoderma sp. BMH-0061
GCTTTCCTGCATCCTTTGGTACGCNNNACCAGACATGTGGCCACCAACCTGAAGACACCTCAGCGCATCTTGTTTGACCTCCGGAGAAGTACCATCTCGGCTCATGCACATGGTGATGAGAGTTACAGAATCCGAAGTGTTTGCGAGAACCGAGTCGTATAGCCCGACGCTGGCAGGNNNGTGACGCTTGAACAGAGCTATGGAGGGGAGGTGAGTTGCGTACTTGCTTGCAGCGTTCAGGTCGATGCGAGCAACATCTTCGAGAATGTTGCTAATTACCAAGACCGCCGCATGTAAATGGACCCCCGTAAGACTTTCTGATATGGCGTTAAAGTCCACAGATTCATCGATTGTACCAGGCTGCCAGGCTCGATTTGATGCCAGGCTAACCAGAAGATGGAAAATGTAGCGGCGCATAGTCGGTGGAAATACAGGAAATAGGTGGACAAGGCAGATGACAGCTTCCGTACGACAAGCGATCCTGTCTTTTGTTGCACGGCCTCTATGTACCATCCCAAGAGCGAGACGAGGAGCTCCGTGGCATCGNNNTCGGTAAGAGACGCACTGGTCGAGGTCAGCCATAAAGTTCAGGCCACAATGGATCGAATGGCCAACATGCCTTTCGGTATTCAGCTTAACGATGATGGTGAGAGCGCCGAAAAACTTGACTTTCTCGTCTGGGCGCCCAAGCAGGTGGTGGGCGAGCGACCATGCTTGTGGTGAACCTTGTAACCGTGATAACGTTGCCTGTGTCTTGGAAATCGTGCTGGGTGAAGCTGGTTCATAGAGAGAAAGAATCAGCTTNTGCCACAANNNGCAGTGATGCTTNNNACGAATACCAACCTTCACAGGAAGAGGGCTACAAGAACTAACCGATTCAACTTGCTCGACTTCAGAGGGAGANAGCTCATCTTGCATCGTGACGGATTTCTGGCGAGGCCACACGGAGAAAAGTTCCACACGGTTCACCAGGCCACGATTGGGTAGCTAGCGGCGCGGAAGTATCATGGCACACAGGTTTCTGCGCAAATATGACCGAGATTGATTGATATCAACTGGCGCGAAGCTCCGATATTGCACGGCAAGCGATTTACCTCCTCGCTATCATAAGCTCCATGATCTAACGTCACATGTAGCCTAGTAAATATACTACCAGCATAGGAAATATTACATAATCGGTCAGGAATGTTATGCCCCAGTTTAGTTTAGCTATTCTTTAATCATTATATAGTTTTTCTTGAATATAGCTACTTTATTTTGTAATACATTCTCTAGAATGAATTATATTTTGCATTATTTAATAATTTGAATATAATGACTTTGAGTTATAGTGTTTTTAATGATTCATTTCTTTTCTCTTGTTTCTTCTTGTAGTCTATATTCAGTACCTATGTGGTCCTTGGCCTCTTGGTAGAGTGCATTTCGTTAATTCTTATTTACAAATGTTTGCTAGGCTGTAGTTTATTCTAGCGGGGTGCCCTGTGTGTGGACACCAAAATAGGAAAGACTCGCTTTCGTCGTTGATTGATTACAGCACGTTTACGGCAGCGACATCTCTTCCCGCTGCACCCACCATGTCGTCAATATCCGTGGTGGTATCTTCTGTTCTGCGACCCTCAAATAACCTCCTCCACCAGCTTGGGGGATCTAATGGCTTGGAGCCATTGTGCAGTGGTGGGTATACGTCGTTGAAGAAGTACCAAATGTGGCCAATGACGACACCCATGATCTCGTCCCTGGGAATCGTGCCGTGCATAAACAAGCTGAAGGCCATCAGCACCCACGGCAGGTACGGAGCCGTGAAGACGAGCAAGCCCAGGAAGCTTAGTCTGGTGTCGGGGTTCCGGCGGGACCAGATGTAAACGAGGGTGGAGGAGAGAGGGTGCCCGAGGAATGGCATTGAAACCAGTGGCGACAATACAATGAGACTCGCCATGGCGTAGACGAGGAGCCATGAGAAATATGCGGCCGATCTACCTGATGACTCCTCGAGTAATCGTGCATAGCGTTGTAGGAAGTATATGTGAAAGAGTAGGTCGAGTGAAAACGGACCGAAGTAGAGAAACGTTGTCAACAGTCGCCAGTACTGCAGTTCCATCATCAGNNNGCGAAATGCAAAGTATAGTAGTAAGTGAATGGAGGCGCGACCAACCTGTGACTTGATAAAGACGGCTCTGAAGCTATAGAATAGCTGAAACGGCGTCACCATATGACACTGGACGAGGGCGCTTGTCAAGACAGTCGCCGCCGTCCACCATCGCGTGCACACAGGCATCTCCCAGAACCATGCTTCCAGTGGGAGGCGATCGCCGCCCATGACTTGATCCATAGCGAACGACTTGAATTATGGCCGCAATCGATGTTGAACTCGTCGGCGATGCGATTGTCGGATGCGAATCAAGAAGGGTTGAGGTGGCCTTTGACAGGCAACATAAGCCGGCTGTACATTAAGTTACCTGGCATGCGATGTCATGTTGCACCATTGCCACATCTGTTAGTTGGGATCGAGGCATTAGTAAGTTGAAGATCCACAGTTGATTAGCCAAATTGATGAGACCACCGTGTTAATATTCCGGCTGCAAGTGCGCTGCGTTGCGCCTGTAAATCCGGGTATTATTTGTGCATCGTGGAAACTCCTTTGTATCTGATAGTAAGACAACAAAATAAACGAATAAGAACACTTATAATTGTATCATACATAGCGCTTTATATACTCAAAAAGCAATATATCTCTTGATTCATTCTACGGCATACTAAATGACCCTTGCTCGCGGAAGCATTTGGCGAAGACATCAGCTATCCTTTTATAGACATTTACTTTCCTAAAGCCGCCTAGCTGCCACTTCACCATCTTGCGCCTGCTAAGATTAGTACAGTGTACTCAGCAGGTAGTCGCAGCTAATGCGGAGAAGGCAGTTTATACCAGGGATGGAGTCAACCGCCTAGCAGGATTCCAGACAAGTACTTGATATTGCCACTGCTTGACCTTGAATAACCTCCAGGTGCCTTTTTATCAATGACTTGCCATATATCTTACCATGATCCTCCCCTCGTGTATTTGGCACGCTGGTCTTACTCTTCTTCTCCTATCAAGCGGCCTTGTGCAGGCTAACTCGAAAGCCTCTCCCCAGAGTGCGCCTGGCCAATGCGACGCTCGTACCATCAACTACATCACACACGCGCTGCCGTCGCTATGCCTCAAGACATCATGGACGGACTCAATACCAGCCCCGACCAAGATTTCCATCACAGGCGACTACTATGACGCTGCCGAGCGTGTTACACAGCCCGTTGTGGAAGAGGAGGCCTCGCCAACTGCAGCCACACAAAACGACACGGACACGTTGACGAAGACATCTGCGGGCGATACCTTTGCGACGCCTTTCATGTCATTCGAGGACTGGAAGGAGATGATGCTAAAGGAAACTGGACAAGACCCTCAAGACTTGCACCTTCGGAACTCAAGCGGGCGTCAAAAAGGAGACCGACCATCCCATGACGTGGAAGAGGCACTGGGAGAAGAAGGAGAAATATCCCTAACCTTTGATGATTACGGCGATGGAGAAGGAACTCGGACTGGATCCTACGTGGAACCGGTAAAGTCGAATAAGGGCGAGGAGGTTGACGAGGCTCTTGTGTCCAAAGACGGTAAAGCACCCATCTACCGAAGCAAAGACGCCGGACAAACTTGCAAGGAGCGCTTCTCATACTCTTCCTTTGATGCGGGCGCCACCGTTTTGAAAGCAGGTCCGCAAGCGAAAAACGCAAAAGCAATCCTGGTGGAAAACAAGGACTCTTACATGCTGCTTGAATGCGCCGCGCAAAACAAATATGTCATCGTCGAGCTTAGCGACGATATCCTCATCGACACAATCGTCATCGCCAATTTCGAATTCTTCTCTAGCATGGTTCGTCACTTTAGGGTCAGCGTGAGTGACCGATATCCTGTGAAAATGGAGAAATGGAGAGAGATTGGAATATTTGAAGCCGCAAACTCTCGTGACATACAAGCGTTTCTTGTACAGAACCCTCAGATCTGGGCGAAATATATCAGGCTTGAATTCATTACACATTACGGAAACGAGTACTACTGCCCAGTTTCGTTACTGCGAGTACATGGCTCGAGAATGCTCGATTCCTGGAAAGATAGTGAGACGGGTCGAGAGGATGACGCTCATGAAGAGGAGGAGGAAGCTGAGGAAGAAGAGGTTCTCTCTGTTCCCGCTGCTACAGTTACGCCACCATCCGCGCCTATTGAAACAACTGCCGAGACCAGAACTGAAGAGGAGACTATTTCACCCCCCGTTAGCACCTCTCTGGCGCCACTAGACGAAGACCCCTTCTACCTTTTGACAGCGACATGCGCTGCGTCTCCAACGATGGCAGCTGATGGACAACCAGGGAATCTGGGCTCTGCAACTGCTAGCGAGGGGGTCAAACCTCAGAGCAAAGATGGTGCTTTGGAATCAGATCCTGCATCTCCAGATTCCCCACGATCAAATGCTACACAAGCGCGTGATCCTTCTACCACACCGCCGTTGAAACAGACGGACCCTTCCAAACCGGCTGTCGAGAATGCCCAAGTCCCAGTAGAGCCTGTAGATACCACTGGGGCAGGCTCCGGAACAGGCTCTGGGACCGGCTCTGGGACAGGAAAACCCCGAAGCACCTCAAGCGCCTCCGCTGCTACGCCAACCGTGCAGGGAAGTTTCTTCAACTCCATCACCAAGCGCCTGCAGCAGGTCGAGTCCAATCTCACCCTGTCTCTCAAATACGTGGAGGACCAGTCGCGGCTCATGCAGGATGCGCTGCAGAAAACCGAACAGAAGCAAGTGTCTAAGCTCACTCGTTTCCTCGGAGATCTCAACTCCACCGTACTCGCCGAGATGCGCAACGTGCGTGAGCAGTACGAACAGATTTGGCAATCCACCGTCCTGGCCCTCGAAAGTCAGCGGGAGCAGTCTGAGCGTGACATTGTCGCGCTGAGCACGAGGCTGAACCTGCTGGCCGACGAAGTTGTCTTCCAGAAGCGCATGGCCATAGTGCAGGCCATCCTCCTACTCTCTTGCTTGTTCCTCGTCATCTTCTCTCGGGGAGTCCCCATTCCGTATCTTGCCGCCTTACAGGAACAAGCTGCCGGGATTGCATATACCTCCCCGCCGCCATATTCTGGCCATGGATCTCATGGCTTTTATAAACCTGATCCGGGCGTCCAAGCAGACGAACAACCGGTGCCGAGCCATATTCCAGTAGTCAGTGTCTCCTCATTTGAAGCTGCACCAAACGTACCGAGTAAACGGATGACGTTCTCTTCCCTGGAGACGACTGAATCCCACCAGCCAATTCGTGAAGCCGGCCAAAAGGAGCTTCCACGGCGGCATCCCTCCCATGGAACGCCAGGATCTCAAGATGATGACAATTATTCAGACATACACCATCTAGATCGCGAGTCACGCTTTCATCCCCTCCGCCATCCAGCTCCAAACCATCTAAACACACCCCGAAAACCCCTTCCTTCTCTCCCTGAACATTTGGTATCCAATCAGGACTCATAACATAAGGTAGATATTTCCAGTAACAGGTACCAGTTACTTGGTTAGCGGTCGATGCTCTCATGAGCGCTGTATTAGTTAGTGCTACTGGGATTTTAGATGTCAGCCTCATGGCAATGATATTAAGCGTTTTTACTTTCTCGAACAAAATGTGTATTGAACTATGAACGGACTCTGTTCTCTGCCTGTCAAACTACGTGTTCTCGTCTCACCACGTGAAATCATCGTTATCAACCGAAATATAGCAATTGCGTTGTGCGTAAAGAGAAAAAAAGAGGGGGAAAACAATCATCACAAATGGAATCAGTAAACTTCAATGTCGCAAAATAGTCGAGAGTCCTTTGCCAATAAAGGGCAAGTTAGTTCGTCATAGCTTCACTCACTGGGTCGGGCTGCCGTAAAGATGCTGAATGGCCGTCTCATAGTCGTACTCCTCAAGGGCTGCAAGACGAGTGCCTCGGTCATATTGGGATCGTCGGCGCCGTTGTTCATCACGGAAATGCTGTCCAGCGTTGGGCGTGAATAGTCCTGGAAGGAGTCAGTTAAAAATACTTCGAAACAGGCACAAGTGTGTAACTCACCAACATGCTCAGCATTTTCGCAGCTTCGCTTCATCTTTGACTGGTTGTCAGGTTCGGGAAACGGCTCTTCCTGTCCGGCAAGGTCTGGCATTGGTCCATTAGAGGTATAATAAAGCTTGTCTTAGTTAGCCTTTGTCTCATAGAGTGGTACTATAGGGGAAGTTTCGGCAAAGGCTTACCTTGGGGCAATAGTGCGGAGCCTCCAACATCACAGAACTGTTTCGAAACTTCTGCACCAAGCAATCCTTTCCCTGGATAGCTGCACGATTGAGTCAGCATAATGAGTTACAAGACACTGCTGAGGCCGACTTACTGGCATATGAGATCTCTGCCACCTTGTCGCTTTTGAAGCAGTTCCTATATCAAGTGTCAATGTGTCAGGGAATCAGTAAAATACCATTGGGGAAGCATACCAGCGTTGGTTTCCGCGAGCGTTGACAAACTGGGTTAATGAAGTCAGTACCAGCCCTCAGAAGATCCACCAATTTTGTTCAAATTGCACTGACATCAATTATATCCAGAGGCTACAGGCGGAAGTTAGTGAATGTTAGAGTCGAAGGAGGGAGATGAGACTCACGTCTACAAAGTTAATGAATGCATATCCGACACTGCATAGATCATTAGTACTTGCGAAGCTTGCATGAACCAAGATGACAATGACNNNCTTGCAGTCGTTGGCAAAATCGATGCGAAGGTACATAAAATCGTACTTTCCCCAACTAGACTCATCAATGATTCTTTTAAGCATGGCTTGATCTACCTTGTTGGGAATGTTGCGAAGCATAATCTCAGGAAAGAAGTCAGCCGGATTTCGGAGNNNTATGCTGGATGAGCCTACCGTAGTGCGGACGTCGATGCCATCGCGGATACGATTGATGTCAACATGGTTATGATGAGTCGTGGTGCTATGATAGGTGGATCGGCTAATTCTCATAGCATTCTGTCGGCGAGCATCCGCTCGTTCGGCAGCACCCGAAAAGGTCCTCGAAGGACTGTAGCTGTTATGGGAGGTTAGAGCCGGAGAGGGTGGCGTCTGATACAGAGTTCCGAAGATGGGATACTGCGGAGCAAACGGGGTCAGTGGGCTCCCTGAGCCTGTCTGTGCCGCCGGGAGGAAGGAGGAATCCAGCATATACGGCACAGCTGGGGTGAATGGCGCTTGGAACATGAAAGGATACATGGCAATAGGTGCGTTATAGTGTGGATCACCCTGACCGGCCTGAGAGGAGTTGGAGCTCACAGAGCCAAACCGTTGGTCTGGATCATCTGGCCTTTTGCTGACAGCCATTTCCTCTACTGCTTCGGTGAGTGCGGCGGTAGAGTAGGCATCGACGTTGTACGCTGATGCAAAGAGCTGAATACCNNNTGGTTGCAAAGANNNATATGAATGCTCGTCGTAAGGNNNAGGAGAATGACAAACCTCTGTGGAGATACCGCCGCTGCAAGCTTGTATGACAGGAAAGGCGGCAGTGGTGTCACAAAACTCAGCAACAGCTCTGAAAGAGCCGTTTGGGAAAGTAGCCTGCTTGACAAAGGCAAATAGGCGGCCGTGCGATTGCAAAAATCGATGAGCCACTCCCATAGTTTGGACTGGGTCGACCATAGCTCCTGGAGCAACCACAGCAAATACCATAATCTGACCTGTGTGAGAGATGCCGGCTGCATAGTTAGCAAATCTATCCAACCGAATCGGATGATAGGGTCCTGACATACCTGCACTTTGTCCCATCTCTATGTGGCTGCCCTGGGACTGGGCAACACGTGTCGGATTGGCAAAGGCAACTTTCCAGTCTTTATCAGCTTGATGAAGCTTCGTCTGTGAGGCACAAGCATCTCTGATGTCTGTAAAGTACACAAAGACACCGCTGCTGTGAGCCTTGAAGCTTCTCGCGCCGTAAGTGGGATTGCCATCTTTTCCTAGATCNNNACACAAATACCATTGNNNGTGTTTGTCAAGTGAATGAAGCATTGTTCGCTTACGCACCGTTAGAAGAACCTCTACTTCATGCGCAGATACCTGAGTCGGCGACGAGATGACAAGAATCCTGGATAACCCCATGTCGGTGCTCAAGGCAGCGGAAATGGGGCCATCTCCATTTGGCAGTCGAACGTAGGTATTGCCAACAAAAGGGCTAAATGCCGACGCCGTGGGTGACAGCCTCGTGCCAACGCCCTGGATGGTGGTGATGAAGGGATCCTTGTCCAGGTGGGAAACCGTACTGCGAAAGCCACCAGCGGGAAGCCTTGCTGGCGACGTGGCGACAGCAGCTGAGCGCGCATAGCTCTTGAGCAGAGCGGACGACTTGGAGCCGTCATCCGGGGTCATCGTGGTCAATCGCGTGTCAGGCGTTCCCTTGAAGGAATCGGCACCTCCGCTCGACGACCGAGGAGACGACGGATTGTCGACCTGATGCGCCATTGCAGAGTGTTCCAAACCAATGCGTGATGATGGCTACAGATAAGATGTGAGGCCTGGAAGTGAAGTAAGCTTGTGTGTCCTGAATGACGGAAAGGGAGAAATAAGTAGCTGTGAGTGCTGTGATTCTTCTCCGACTGACGGAGTGTGCAGCAGGAAGAGAAAATGCTGCACGCGGGTCGTAGAAGAGAAAGTGATAACTTGCTCACGAGTGAGGAGCTCGTGAGATGACCTGCACAAAATGGGTCGAAGCGACGCGTCTGGGCAGTTGCTGCCAAATATGCAGAGAGGAAATTTTCGCGAGCTGTTGCCCTAAGTTCCCCGTGCTCTTGCCCTTCTTTTCATCTCGCTGGGCTTTAGGGAAAGGGGCAGCTCGCCCAGAGAGGAAGTAACTGGTTGCCATCTGGCGGCACTGCCACTCCTTCTGCTCCTGCCTTGCAGCCACTATGAAAGAGATCGTCATTTCAGTCCATAATGGGTAATTTGGTGCTCGGAATTCCGGCTTATAAGTGCCGCCAGGACGATGCAGCTGCGCAACTGCCCCTATTGGAGGAGAGATCAAAGCCTGAACTGCCACCTGCCATTACCTGCATCGTGAGGAGGGAAATGCCTTCCATGGTATGTATATTAGTACCCCCTAGTAGTAGAAGCTGTCCAGTTAGGTACCTGCTCAATGGTGGCTTGGAAGGAATTGCATGGTCAAACGACAAGGGAATCAACAAGAGGGTACCCGTCATATCCGGCATGAACGACAACGAACGCTTGCTGCGCTTTGATTTTGGTAACTCATTAGAATCTGGTGCGCCATAGCCCGCAATTAATATAATACTGTCCCAGGCTCCCCCAATACTCATAAATACTACAAGACTCCATGCTTGCTTTCCTGAACCATACTATAGTATGTATAAACATTTCCGTTCCTTTCCATGTGCGCCAGTGATATCTCATGTAACGAAATCTCTTTTATCGGTGATGACAGTTGTTGGGTGAAATTGGGTGAAACGATGGTATTTTACTCGGATGCCGCCGCAAAAATTTGATGAATCGAAGAGCAGAATGGTGACTGAGTTGAGCACTGAGCCCTAGGCTTGTGCCCTTCTTCGTCGGCCTCTGCTTGGACCGTCTGGACGTTGTGCTAATACATCCCTCAGCAGGGGGTCGTCCTTATTTTTATCAATATGATGAACGCGAACATGTCTGCAAATGGGCGAAAGTCAATATTGGTCGATCCTTTGTCATCAGTATCCCCATATGGAAGCTTTGGGCACTAGAGGGGTTGCGCCCGCTCTGATTGATGGATGGCAGGGTATGGAAACTCGAACTTGTGTGCGGGAACCTTACCTCTGGAGATTGTCCGGCCGGGGATATTTGTGTTCTCTATCTGCGCAAAAGGGGCAGACGTATCCAGGAGAGTCGTGGACCAGACCATGCCGAATCATCTCATTCTTCCGTTTGAATCCTTTCCCCCTNTCAGCACGAGGACAACCTTGCACGGGGCAGTAGTGAGGGCGGACTGAAGAATGCACATTAGCGTGAGAATTGAGAAGATATTGGGTTTGAAACGGCGGAGCAGTGCACCCGGGATATGTGCAGCTGTAACTTCCAACTTGAGGGTTAGTGATTCCGTCGATGCTCATGCGATCCGCTACAGAGGCTATGTTGACTGGCGATGTGATGGTGTAGCCTGGTTGGTGGGCATTGCTGGAGGAGTTATTATTTGGATACTCGGCGGGAGAGCGATGCATTGATCCATTGGTCGCGAAGTTGTCAGGACTGGAGGCGGGAAGGGAGTTGGGAGATGGGAAGCTGCGTTGATACGATTCGCTGGGAGAAATTGGATGCGACGCACGACTGCCGGTTGACATTGACGAGAAGCGTGGGACACCTACGGTTGGGGAGCGAGAAAAGGTTCGCGCATCGCCAGTGTGACGCCCTGGTAAGTCTCTGTGGTCGTTTGGTGTTGGTATGTCCGTCGGGAGGTTGTTAATGTCACCCAGAGTCGTTCGTATTGAAGGTAGGCTCGGGCCATTCACACCATCATACTTGGGTGAGTCTATTTGCAAAGGGGGCAAGGGCGACAACATGCTGAGAGGTCCGCCCAGCGGCGGGCTTTTGACTTCGCGCTTGGGGCTGGACACGGCATCGTCATGAATTGAGAGTTGGTAAGTAGAGGCTGACAGATCAACACTGGGCTTATCTTCCCCGGAGAGGTGGCCACCCGCAGCTAAAGCATCGGCGGCAACGGCCCGCAGGGCCGTAGCGGCGCCATCCGGCCGCTGGATAATGTCGGCTTCCGGGAGTTTGGCGTCTCGCGATGGACTCTTTTGAGAGGCGTCATCTTCACCATCAGAGAACTCAAAGGAGCCCTCGTCTGCGCCAGGCAATGCCTGGTGACTAGCAGCTTGGGCTATCTCAGGGTGACTGCCGCCGCCGAGGTAGGCGACAAGGACAGCATCACCAGAGACGGGCCGGATCTTTGGGCGATTAGACTTGGGAAATCCGTCGAGAGGAGGAGGGCTGAAACTGACTTGAGCGCTTGGTATTTCCGGGGGAGGGCTCTCGGTGAGTTCGAGCTTTGGATGCACTGCTTTCATCTGAGGAGTGCCTGGTGAAAGAACCTCATCTGGATCATAGACGGAGTCTAGCTGCATCGAGTGTTCCTGGCATTGACCTTGGTGCGTGCTTTGTCGATGCGGAGCCGTGTTCATAGTTCAGTTGTCCAAGAAGTCATCGGTCAGCTCTCCATGGCACCCTTGGGCATGCGGGGGCTATGGTAACGTGGTGGTGTGGACGCGAGACACTCTTTTTGCTTGAGCTGACGGGGACCGGGACACACGAAGCCTGCCGCTCCTTTTTTTCCCTCTCTCACACCCACTCTCTTTTTCTTCCCTCTCTCCTTTTCCTCTTCTCCTTCACTTTTGGTTTCGTCTCTTCTTTCTTTCTTTTAAGCAGCCGCTTCGCTAGGACGACGCGAGTCCAGAGCTGGGCAGATTGAATGGGGACCGTAAAGTCCCTCTAATTGTGTCTCTACGGATCCTTTGTTTCCCGGATTTCCTCCCAGCCGTCCCCCTGTGTTGGGAATTGCTACCCCCGCGCCAGCTTATGTATGCGCGCGTTGTGCTGTTGCGCAGGCACGTGAACCTGGCCAGGTATCTTTTATCGACCCCAAGCGTGCCTTATTCAAAGCTACCGGGAGAGGGCGGTTGACAAAATACGGCAAAGTGAGGCGGGAGGACGCCGAAAAGGCGGAGGAGGGACAATGCGATGCAAGCAATCAATATCAGACAGCCGAAACGACATGCGAAAACGATACGCGAAAGGGAGCTTCGCTCGAGCTGGATCGAATCAAGGGATAGCAGCGAGCCGTTACTGTAGATGGGCAAAATCTCAGCCGAGAGTTGGATGATGGCGGGGGATGGGCAATTAGGCGGCAAAGTGGTTTTAGCGCATACCAAGAGAGCGAGAGGTCGCATCTGCACACGGCAAAGCAGACGCAGGTCCGTGATGGCGCGAGCGATTGTTGACGCTAACCGCCGGAGAGCAACAATGGAGGGATTTGATCAGTCAATTCAAGGCGAGCGCGTTGCTACATGCAAAGCAGAGCAGAGCAGAGCCAAATGGACGAGGCACAAGGCACAAGGCAAGGAGTGAGAGGGGGAGGCAGCTGTATGTCGTGGGATGGAGTCCATGGCACAGCTGAGTATCGACGGTGATAGGCCATACACGCAGCGGCTGTGCCATTGGTACGACTGGACGAAGATTGCGGACCCCAAGCGGCACGAGTCCAGTAAAGGTACTCCGTAAGAGACACAGCACAGAGACGAAGAGCGTCGAGCAGCTTCCCGTCAGCCCAAGGCCAAGGGTATTTCTGTACAGCCACAGCCACGATGATACCGCGCTTGCTGCATTGACGACCTGACCCAAACGGTCATAGTGTACAGTTGAGGCATGCCGTGCCGCGCTGTGCGGTTGATAAGGTGTGGTTGGTGAGTTTTTGTGCCTAGGAGATGCACTACAGTCAGTACCTTGATAGGCGCCAGTTCTAAAGTGCCTGTCAAGTTGCAATTAATTAGCACACGCCAAAACAGCGGCAGAAATGAACGTGGCTTTGCTTGGCGTGCGTGCTGCCATCCATGTGATGCTGGTATTAAGAAGCAAATGAGAAGTGAGAGAGGGGAAATAAAAAGAAATGTTGCATTAGGAAAAATGCAATTCAAAAAAAGAATAAAAAATAAAATAAAATAAAAAACTACCATATACACAACCCAACCCACATTCAATGCACTAGACTACCCATCTGTATTGCTGTGGTAATGAAAGAGATAGACAGTACATCTCCATACAAACAGCGCATCCTCCCATTATTACAGCTCGCACGCTTCCTCTTCGCTTTATATTGTTAGCCGTGGTGACCTCGGCTAAAATGCCGCGCCGACCCACGTCCGGTAGGAAACCGAGTCGCGACTCCAGGAAATCCGCAGCCGAGGTCTATCTAATCGTGCATCCTGAACCGGAGTGACATAAACGAAACTAAAAACTGCCACCGAGTATTAGATCGATCTTCCGCTGGTCCTTGTATATCTTTCCAGCCTCTGTAATCATCCCTTGGCATTTCGCATTGTTTCTTCTCTTCTTCGCCTTGTTGCATTGTTCCAAAGTAGGTCATAGAATCAGTCCATTGCATGTGTAAGTAGCAGCAGCAAGCACATGCTCCAAGTTTAAACCGCCTACTCTTCTTCTTCACAATGGCTCAATCCAAGCCTGCTATTTCGCCCTGGGGCGGCGCTGTCGCCGGCGCAACTGGAGCCGTCATAGCAAACGCCCTGGTATATCCTCTCGACATGNNNGTTTGCTTTTCTCTCCATCCTCGCCGACTATTCGTGCTGATGTTTGCGACAACAGTCAAGACTCGCCTGCAGGTCCAGGTGCGCTCCACCGACAAGTCCGAGACCGACGGCGATTCGGTACACTACACCTCGACCTGGGACGCAATCTCACGAATCGTCGCCGATGAGGGCATCCAGGGCCTCTACGCCGGCATGAACGGCTCCCTCGTGGGCGTTGCCTCCACCAACTTTGCTTACTTCTACTGGTACACCGTCGCCAGGACCCTCTACACAAAGTCGGCCGGCCCCTCTGCGGCGCCTTCTACGGCCGTCGAGCTCTCTCTGGGTGCTGCTGCAGGTGCTCTGGCACAGCTGTTTACGATCCCCGTTGCTGTTGTGACGACTCGGCAGCAGACTGCTGCCAAGGCGGATAGGAAGGGCCTTTTCGCTACGGCCCAGGAGGTTATTGAGGGACCGGATGGCGTCAGTGGGCTTTGGAGGGGCTTGAAGGCCAGTCTCGTTCTTGTTGTTAACCCGGCCATCACATACGGTGCTTACGAGCGACTAAAAGGCATTCTCTTCCCGGGGAAGAGCAAGCTGAAGCCTTGGGAGGCTTTCCGTAAGTCATCCAGACATNNNACACACATTATCCATTCCCTTTTGCCATGTCTAACAATGTTCGTCTTGGGAGCCATGTCTAAAGCTCTGGCAACGATTTGTACGCAGCCCCTGATCGTTGCCAAGGTGGGCTTGCAGTCAAAGCCGCCTCCAGAGAGAAAGGGAAAGCCATTCAAGAGCTTTATCGAGGTCATGCAGTTCATCATCAAGCGCGAAGGTGTCCTTGGTCTCTTCAAGGGAATGGGGCCCCAGATCCTCAAGGGCCTCCTCGTCCAGGGTATTTTGATGATGACAAAAGAGAAGTAAGACCGTTCGAAATTCTATCAGTGGCTCCAGAGCATATGCTAACACTTTTGTCCACAGGGTGGAATTGCTCTACGTATTACTGTTGAGATACTTGAAGTCAATCAGCCTATCCAAAGCGCGGAGCGCCATTGCAGCGTCAACAGCCACGGCTGATATTGCAAAGAATGCTGCGCAAATCACACCCCTGGTGAAAAGCTGATCTAGTGGCGTTTGTATAGAGGTAATCGGATTTTTGTTTTTGTTTTGTATAACTCAACGCTATTTCTATATGGCTATAGATACTATAGTACTGTACATGTACACGCTTCATGGCTGTCCTAATCAATGAATGTGCATCCGAAATTTCTAACGCAGCTATTCTAGTGATAGCTCTAAGTGCGCTTTGCGAGATTCACCCATATGTGATTAAGCTCCCCAGTCACCAATTTGGATAGGAGAGTCGCTAAAGACGTCCCCGCAAAGCTCTTGGATCGCTCGGTGCCCCCATAGACTCTCGATGACGAGATATCTCGGTCCGTGACTTGGATTCGTCGGCTCAATGTCGAATTCAGGCGTCCGAATGATGGCCCCGGAGTCTTCCAAGCCTCCCCTCGACTCCGCTAGGATACGTGGCTCTGACTCTGAGGCATCAGTAATCGAGATACGGATCATGACAGCTGGCAAGGAGCGGGTGTCGTGATATGAAGTCTCCGACAGCGGTGGCAAACTTCGAATAGATACAACGGCTCGGGTTACCCATGAAGCGCTAATTGGCACCCTCCAGCGTTGCCCTTCTCCTCCTAATGTGAATGGTGAAATAGGTGTTCGTAGTTTTCCTGCTGTATCAGCCGGTATTGGTTCTAGAGTAATTGGCGTCATAGACCCGATCCGTAGTGTAAAGTCAGCCATCTGCTGCGCTTCAAAGGTTGAGCAAACCAGAGTGTAATCTCCGGCTTCAAGCATATCCAGTTCAGCGATGGCACAGCCACGACGATACTCTCCCGATGAAACAACCAGGTCCTTCGTTTTGACGGTGTTTGCACGCTTCCCTCGTGCCCAGAGTAAATCAACGTGGACGTGAACATCTCGGTTACCTGTAGATAACAGGGTGGATATTGGGGTGGCGCGAGGAACCGACAGCTTATACTGAGGGTTCAGGAAATAAGTCGTGCAGGATGAATTCCCCCTNGCTGTCCGTCTATTCCAGCAGCCGCTTTGTTCTGTGAAATGCGTCATCTTCTCCTCAGCCTCTTTGACGTGTACTGGCCCGTTTGAGAAGATGAACAGCGAGAAAGTGTAGCTGGGCAAAGGCAGCGCCTGCTGGTCAATGACGACGGTGTATGCCTTGCCGGCCCTGCTCTCAATCCGCGCGAGCGTCTGGGGAGAGTCAACATAAGGCCCACAGTATGTCGCTCCATCGCTGTGCTGGACTCTTTTGCCTTGATGATCAAACACTAGAATACTCATGTAGCCTAGTTGACTAGCCACGGCAGCTAGAGAGCCAGACTTGTTGCGCGCAATTTCGAGCTCAGGATCTGCAAAATGACGGCTCAATAAGATCCATACCGTCCCCCCTGTAGGCGAGGTAATCGAGAATTGCGGGTTTCGTACCAACGACGCCGCAAAATCTTTGGTAGGGATATCCCAAGCAAAATGACGCTCTTGGCGATGAGAAAACAAGGCTGGATTCCAGTTGAGATACATGGACTCGAAATGCTGTGCTATATCCTCAATAGCCAGCCAGAGGGTACCCGCGGAGGGCGGATCAGCATACTCATCGCTGGCCTCAGACGATGAAGAGTCAAACTTGGTCCCCGCGGAGCCATGGATGTCGGACCACCCTTTTCCTGTCCATGTCTGACCGTGTGACCAAGGATTCTTCACTAGAAATTTGCGGTTTGATGAGTCAAGATCCTGCACAGCATAATCATGCTCCCCTACGAGGCCCATTATATCTTCCTCTTCTGTCGAGACGTGGCCTGTACCCAGGGTAATGACAACGTCACCCATGTCATAAGCCGTCTTGACCCGATTCCATGCCTCATCTATGTCAAAGTCCTCCCTATAGGTAGCATGTGAGTACATCTCTCTCTCAATGTTTAGAAATGCGAATCCATACCTCTGGAGGAATAATTGTTCGGGTATCCATCCAGTGAGAACCCAAAGATCAGTCCCTGAATTGCTGCCGGGGAAATCGTAGCCACCTCGTACTTTCAGGTAGGCCTTTTCAAGCAAAGCCGGCCATATCAACCGAGGGTTATGCCGATTGATGACAAAGAGGGCTCGATCTGTTCCTGAAGATGGCAATCTGTCATCTATGACGACTCGACGAGCACAGCCGTTGAAATTTAGCCGAAATATGTATTTCCCCGAAGGAGATAGCTTGGGCTGGCCTTTTGCGTGATCGAATGGATGCATAATCTTGGAGAGAACCTGAAACAACGCCGTTAGGTATACATTTGG
>JARWZN010000003.1:1856646-1880641 GCA_030015385.1 Trichoderma sp. BMH-0061
TGACATGCCCAGGTCACATACTGCGTGTTTTCCGGTCCAAATTCTCGCGGCAGCAGAAAGACTAGCGACGACCGAACAGTCAGTAGTTATATCTTGCGCCAAGTCGAAGCGCGTGCCTTGGGTCATAAGAATGTCATCTTGGCCGGCAGAGAAGGGGCTGAATAGCTCGTGTGGTCTTCGCCAAGCCGAGAAGTTGGCTATTTGTGTTTCGGAAAGCGGGAATACGGTGTCATCACTAGTCATTTCATTTGANNNGAATTGATTGTTCCCGTTTTCTGAACACCTCAACGCTGAGGAGACGTAGAAGCATAGGACGACNNNCATAAATGGCTTCAGGTCATCTCCAAGCTGGAACTGTGCGTCTGAGGGGTCTTCGCCCCAAGGGGGATAGTAGCTTCCGTGAAGCCGTGAAGAGCCTTGCAGAATATCGAAGCCATCCGCATGTGGTGATGCCGACGGTGCTTTCAGCTGGCTCTTTAGTTGTTCGGCGAGTGCGACGAGCTGTTTGCATTTGCGGCGACGTCGGAGAGCTTCCTCTTTACCGATTCCCTTCTCTGCAGCTGCTCGCATGTACAGCTCGGCCGCTTGTATGGCGTAGTCCAAGGCATTTTGGCCAGTTGATGTCGCGAGTAGAGACTCTACGTCCTGGGGGAGAAATGCATCGTCAGCGACCAAATCCTCACGGCAATCTTGGAAAATTCTAAGAAAGCTTACTTTTGCCCTCCTCTCCATGCCTTAGGGAAATGGCATCATGGCATCACGAAGCTCTTTTGTTAGTGCCGTAGCAGTGACAAGCTGGAGATCTGCTGTTTAAGTGGGTTTAAAAACAACAGGCGCCTAACAGATTTACATCATAGGCAAATCTCCTGTAAAGGGCATAGGTGCAAAGCTGTGCGAAGCCCACATATTAGCTAACTTATTACTAATAATTGCCGTCGAGATTTGGCTGGTGACACTCTTTGAGCCTCTTATGCCATCAGTAGCCGAGAGTACTTAGACGATACTTGCATGAGTGTTACAATAGCCGTTCGTAAATATCATTTGCTCTATGGGGTATTATTCTAAAACAGCTCATCTATTTCGTCCCTAAAATCCGCATGAAGCTGCGACAAGACATAAAAAGGCTTTGTGGCTTTTGGTTGCCGCACTGAGCTCTTTGCAAGCTCCATACAGCCGACTGTGGCCTCGCAGGTCGTGTCATTGGCATTGCTCATTGCCACAGCTTGGAGGCTTGAAATTTTCATTTGCTTCTTCTTCACAGCAATTGTTCCTACTTCCCGCTTTCTACGACATGTAATGATTCGACGCGAGTCTCTCCTCTGAGAAGTTCCCAAGCTCAATTCCTCATCAGAGTCCCAGCAAGCCTCGATTCCCACGTCACTCTGCCGTTTTGCCAGTTTGACAGATGTGCCATCATCCCGGTCAATGGTTTTCTTGGGGCTGGGCAGCACCCATTCGCTAATCCCCTCTTCCCAGCGCCATCCCGAGAAGATGCTGCTGAGCCTTGTATTGGTAGATTTGGCAACAGGCAGGCTCTCCGCAAAGGTGAGATCGCGGAGATCCTCTGTTTTCTGAGCCAGCATAAATGCAACGTCCTTTTGAAGTCCGTGGCCCAACCAGTTGGGCAACTTTCGGCAGCTCAAGCTAGAATAGACATCGGAGAGGATTTCCTGACTTGAAGCCGTGCTGCTGCGCCAGCGACATTGGATGACGGTGCATAGAAGAATAACCGTGTGCTGGTATTGTGCACCATTGTTCGTATTGGTGTCGATTTTTTGAGCCATGTTTTCAAATTCCTCTGCAACTCGTCTTTTAAAAGCCGGGTTCGCCAGGTCTGAGTTTGCCACCGCAAGGTAGCGTGCAAAAACGAGCAGAAAAGAGGCATTGTCTGAAGGGCTTTTACGGCTCCTATACCGTGCAATAAGTGATATACTGCATTCAAGCACATAGACTAGCCGTCTCCACGCTGCTTTTCTTTGCTCCTGCTCTCCAGGTATAATTTGTGCCTCCAAGGTTAATGCTGCGACCGTCAAACCAGCTGCAACACGGATGAGGGCTTGTTCGATGCCACAGCAGTCGATTTCTTTGGGCCGGCTACCTCGGGCAAGAGTCCATATAGCTATGCACATAAATTCCACAATATGTGGTTTGGCATTTCCAGAAGTTAGGCCTTCGAGGCCAGTAATCCAGAAACTAGAGAAGGTTCGTGTAGAAAGCCAAGATGATGAGAGCAACCCTTTATTGATCAAAGTCGAGACACACTCAAAAAGGGGCCCGGGTATTTTCTTTCCTTTATACGGATTCAACAATCCCCAGAGCCATGAATAGTCCTTGTTCTCGTTGGGAATAGTCGTTAGAGCCTGAAGCTTGGAAATTTGACGTCTATTTATCGAGGCTACCAGCTGAGCAGCCTCCTCATTGCCGTTCAGATGAATGCAGAGTCGTACAAGAATGTTGCAAAATTCCGGTCGAAAGAGCCCATCCAAGATGGCATTGGATATAAGATAAACAGCTTGGGAACGAACCACAAGCCTTAAGGGATGCCATCCGGAACTACTTGACCCCAATGCTTCCAACTGATCAAATATATCCGAAGCTGCATCAGACATGTCCCACACTGATTCAACTCCGCTCTCTTTCAATTGTTGCCGGTCCCATGCGTCTATGTCTGCAATGCACGCTGGGATTTTGCGTAAACACATAGCAAGTAGTGATTTGCCATGAACATGCTTTCCTTGGAGTGCTGTGGAGTGTAATAATCGATTTAGCCAATGAAATATTGCTTCGTAGATGCGATATAGCTCGCTAGGAATATGTCGTCGGATAGAATCCAACTCATCGACCATTTCAGATGGAAGAGAGTCTAGTAAGCCGTATTCGATATCGATATTCTTCGCCGGCGTGTCGATATGATCCCGTATCTTGCGCCAAACAGGAGTGCGGAAGTCGACTAGCTCGGATGTCGGAGACGAGTTTCCCAGCTTCATCGCCCCAAGAGTACGCATTGGTCGCTGAGGGGTTGTCGCTGGTTTGTCTGTCGTGGATGCCGCTTTCTTTGACCTTTGCCCATATGTAGAGCGGACGCGCTTCGCCGTCGACTCTTGTCCATTATCTAAAGCTCGCTTGGATCCAACTGAGGGCGCAGACCGATTCTCCGACATTAATCGTCGAAGGCAAACCAATCGAGACTGGAGCTGCCGAAGAAGGCGTTGACATCGTGCGGCGGTCCAAAGCTGTGAATTGTCCGAATCTAAGCCCCTTGAGCCTCCCGACAATCGCGATTTCGTAGCATGGCGTTGAGTTGATGGTGCAGGTCTTGCGACCTGCGCCAGCGAATCCATAAAGCAATACTATTGGGAGCGACCAAAAAAAGGAAAGAAAAAGAAATGTGATTAGTCATGAAAGAAAAAGAAAAAGACAAAAATGAAAAATGAAGCAATCGCCTAACAGCATAGCATCATGGACGTGTTTGTGTAGTGATGATTGTTTGTACCAAGAAGAGTAGAGGCACAGGTCTCTGTTTACTTTCTTCCATTTCCGCACTAGACCGCGGCTAAGACCAGCTAGGGTCCAAAACTTGTGGGGTACTAACCTCACCTCTATGATTTTCGTAGCCGAATCAAGTACTGCCCATGTACCCCGCAGCTCCGAATTGCCGGACCATGGTCCAAAAACTTTTTCTTTTTCTTCCGGTGCCGTCCTGGGTGACTGACTCTTTTGCAACCCAATTCCTCAAGACGTCCCAGTCATTTCCACTCAATATTTAAATGACTGGTCTCTTTATTTATTCTCCATTATTTCGCCTTTAACCGTCTCGCTTTCTCAATTCCCCCCTTGTATGACAATGGCGGCCGAAGCACAAGCTGCGTCTTCCTCTCCAGGTAAAGAGGTCCCGTGTACAAGGTCTATCGACGAATCAACTGACCACCGGCAACCCCCTGTAGCTAATGCTGTCGACGAGTCTCACGACAACGCTATGTCTGCTCCCGAGAACGCTGTGAATGAAGGGGAGGCAGAGGCGGAGGCGGAGGTCGATCCTGCGGCCGAAGGTATANNNTTTCTCTGCTGTCAACCGCGGGTTATAAGTCGCTCGAGTTCTAACATTGCTCATGTAGCTGTGATTAACCTCACGATTCTCCTTCCCGATCCCGAGGCCGAAAAGATGCAGATTATGGTGGGCATANNNCCAAGGCTTCATACCATTGCTCACTTCCCATTAATACAGCTTCTAGTATCAACTCAAGAGCAAGTTCACGAGATTCGACAGTCCATCATCGATCTGCCACAAACTTTCCAGTACACATGCTTCCACCTCGAATTCCAAGGCCAGAAAATCAATGACTTCATTCCTTTGGCCGAGATTCCCGACCTTGGCACTGAGCCGGAATTTCGCTTGGTGCCGGACCCATATACCGAGAAAGAAGCTCGCATCCACCTGGTCAGGATTCGAGAGCTGATCGGTGCCGCGGGTAATCGTTCCGATGCCGCCCAGGGTATCCTCCCCGGACTTTCGCTGTACGAGTCTGTGACCAAGAATCTGTCGACCCAGACCGAGGGCAGCGAGGAGCAGCCCCTTGCCAAAGATTATGATTTCCAGGCTACTCCCTCAATCACCACTCTCATCCCTGAGCCCATTGAGCCGGCACCCAAGACGGTTAAGATGGTAGCTCTGTCATCATGGAACCCTCCGCCTTGCCACCTGCAACAGCGTGGACACTTGCTCTACATTGTTGTTACCACCAACGAAGGCGAGCAGTTCCAAGTCACTGCTCACGTGTCCGGCTTCTTTGTCAACAAATCCTCCAATGCCAAGTTCGACCCCTTCCCGCGACCTGCCCCCAAGGGCCAGTCATCGCACTCCCTGCTGAAGCTTATCGAGCTGCTTTCGCCCTCCTTCTCCGCCACTTTCAAGAGCCTCCAGGAGCACAACGGCCAAAGGGACCCGTTGGCTACTTTCCAAATCACCAACGCCATCCCTAACTCGCCTTGGGCTCTGCCGTCTCCCAGCTCCACTCTCTGCACACATTCGCCTGATATCACAAGGCCTCAGGAAACATATCTGCTGGCTGGCGTCGATAACACCGACACATTGCGTGACTGGAATGAGGAGTTCCAATCGGCAAAGGAACTGCCGAAAGAGTCCGTACAAGACCGGGTATTCCGGGAGCGCTTGACGTCGAAGCTCTTCGCAGACTACAACGACGCTGCTGTGAAAGGCGCAGTGTTGATTGCCCATGGAGAGATTGCGCCTCTAAACCCAACAGAGACCAGAGATGCGCAGATTTTCGTCTACAACAACATTTTCTACTCGTTCGGAGCTGATGGTGTCGGCACCTTTACCTCTGAAGGAGGCGATGAGGCCGCTCGTGTTGCCACTGGAAAGGATGTTGCAGGTGTGCAGCTGGTCAACCAGCTGGATATTGATGGCCTGTTCACGCCTGCTACTGTGGTTGTTGACTACCTCGGTAAGCGTATCGTTGGTCAGAGCATCGTTCCGGGCATCTTCAAGCAGCGGGAGCCCGGCGAGCACCAGATCGATTATGGTGCGGTAGATGGTAAGGACGTTGTTGCCATTGACGAGCGATTCACCGCCCCATTCTCTCAGCTTTCCAAGGCCCTCAAGGTGAAGGAACACCCTGTTTGGGACAAGGATGGCAAGAGATTTGACCTCGAGGCCAGCGTGGAAACTAAGGGTTTGATGGGCACGGATGGTCGTAAATACGTTCTCGACCTGTACCGAATTACGCCTTTCGATGTCGCATGGCGNGAAGAGACGGAAGTCGCAGAGTACCCTCACAGAATGACAGTCCTACGACCGGAATTGGTGGACTCTTTCGGACGCTACAAGATGAAGCAATGGATTGACGTCGAATTGGCCCGCCGTGCCCAACCAAAGTCGGAAGACACTTCAGCCGAGGCCAAGGAGGAGACCAAGGAGGAGGACAAGGAAGAAGCCAAGGAGGAGGCTAAGGAGGAGGCCAAGGATGAAGCTGAGGGCGAGGCCAAGAACGAGAACGAGGTTGCGAAGACAGACGCTGCCGAGGCTGAGAAGAACCAGCCCAACCTCGCCGATTTCAAGTTCGCCCTCAACCCCGACGCTTTCAGCGGCCAGACCCCTCGCACTGAGGAAGAGAAGGCCGAGCTCGAAGCCGACGAGCAGGAGGTCAGGGCTGCAGGAGAATACCTGCGCGACCGAGTCATCCCCGAGTTCCTGCGCGAGCTCACTGATTCCGACATCAGCTTCCCCATGGATGGCCAGTCACTCGGTCGCATCCTGCACAAGCGAGGTATCAACATTCGATATCTCGGAAAGATCACGACGCTCGCTGTTAACGATCGACTCCGATGCCTGCGCGAAATCTGCATTCAGGACATGGTTTCTCGTGCGTTCAAGCACGTGTCCGCCACCTATCTGCGCTCGCTTCCCGCTCCTTTTGCGCCTTCTTGCGTGTCTCATCTCCTGAACTGCCTTCTGGGACACCGGTTCAACGCCAAGCCCACAGCGGACATCGATTCAACCTTCCGCGAGCTGTACTCAGATGCTGATCTGTCGTTTGAATCAGTCACCCCTGAGACACTGCGAGAGGAGATTGAACAGCAGGTGCTGAAGCGCTTCCGTTACGAGCTTCCTGCCAACTGGTTCGATGAGGTTCGCCCTGTGCAGCTGCTCCGTGATATCTGCATCAGAGCAGGTATCCAGGTGCTGGCAAAGGACTATGCATTTGAGAGCGGTGCCGCCCCTGCCGAGGCCCCTGTCAGCGCTGCCCAGCCAGAGCAGACAAATGGCCAGACGAACAGCGAGACAAAGAGCAAGAAGAAGAAGAAGGCGGCAAGAGAGAGCTCACCAACGACTCCCCCTGCCCCTGAGGTGGTTTCTACCTTTACCCCTGACGATGTTCTGAACGTCGTGCCGGTGGTCAAGCACTCGTGCCCCCGAAGCTCTCTTGCGGAGGAGGCCCTGGAGGCGGGACGTATCTCCATCCTTCAGAACCAGAAGAAGCTTGGACAGGAGCTGCTCCTGGAATCTCTGTCCCTTCACGAGCAGATCTACGGCATTCTGCACCCAGAGGTTGCAAAGGTCTACAACAGCCTGTCGATGCTGTATTACCAGCTCGATGACAAGGAAGTCGCCGTTGAGCTGGCTAGGAAGGCCATTATCGTCTCCGAGCGCACTGGCGGTGTTGACTCGGCTGAAACACTGCTCAACTACTTGAACCTCAGTCTCTTCCTGCACCAGGTTGGCGACAGCAAGTCAGCCCTGGCCTATTCCATCCACGCGCTGAAGCTGTGGAAGATCATCTATGGACCTGGTCACCCAGACTCGATCACGACCATCAACAACGCGGCTGTCATGCTGCAAGGTGTCAAGGCTTACCACGAGTCCCGACTCTGGTTCGAAGAGTCGCTGCGCGTGTGTGACTCCGTCTTCGGCAGACAGTCAATCAACTCTGCCACTCTCCTGTTCCAGTTGGCGCAGGCCCTCGCCCTCGACCACGACTCCAAGGCGGCCGTCAACAGGATGCGAGAGTCGTACAACATCTTCCTGGCCGAGCTGGGCCCGGAAGACAAGAACACCAAGGAAGCCGAAAGCTGGCTGGAGCAACTGACTCAGAACGCGGTTTCAATCGCCAAGCACGCCAAGGATGTGCAAGCCAGACGCCTCCGATCTGGCATCAAATTCCCCGTTGCAACAGCCGCACAGACTGCCGGCGTCGTACCGCAGCGTGGAGCGGCGTCTCAGATTGATTCCCGCAGCATTGACGAGCTCCTGAAATTCATCGAGGGCGACACATCCAAGACTGGTTCCAAGAAGCGACCCGGACGCGGAAACCCCAAGAGACGAGGAGCGACGAAATAAACAAAACACATCGATGAGCATGCTACTTTGAAAAAGCAGGCGTGAATTTTTGTTTCGCAAAAACTCGATGTTGATTATGTATTTAACGAGATGTCATGGTTTTTTCATGAATGGGTTATGGGCATAGGCTTCAAGGACAAAAGGGATGGGTGTAGCTTGAATGGAATTCCTCGGGGCCTACGGGATATATATACTTCCCATGGGCTTTGGGGGTGTCTTCATGAGTGTATTATATAGTTGTTCGGAGGGGGATACAAAAAAACGAAGCGGGAAAAAGAAAGCAAAAGGACCATGTATATCTACGTACATCATATAGTTGGCTTCCAGCTTGGAAGCAAGACGTTGAACAAAATACCTCACTCATTAACGTACATGAATTTTGTATCACGCTCTCTCTTTCTCTCTTCAGTCAACAGACAAAAAACTTGATACGAGTACCAAAAAAAAACTGTTCGGATACAACACATGTGCCAGCAGCATGTGAATTGGCAATCATTGCTTAAAGTAGCAAAAACTGCACAAACTCGATTTTGATACAATGGCCCGCCTATAAAAACCAGGTATCATCACTTCCCTCCTAACCAGCCAAAAAAAAAACAAAAACAAAACACCAAAAAGCCAAAAAGGTTTCATCAGGACATTTTTTGCGCCCCTTCAGGATTTTTGCCCAACTCATACGCCGCCATCCCACTTTCCCATTGTCCCTTAACCCATTCCATATAGACGTACAGACCAATAATGCAGAATAAAAAAGTACAAACATAAAATCATAACACGAGGTTCATAACACAAGGTTCATAAAACAAGGTTTTGGGTACCTGTTGAAAGATATACCGTTTCACCGTTTCATGAACCGCCTTTCAAGGCGGCGCCGATGGGAACGCCTCTCTCTACCGGAGCGTGGTATGCACCAATACTCTGAAAACCCCTATGGAATTCTGTCAGTATCAATTTGAGAAGAAGGGGAAAGACAATATCAAGACGGGTGCTGCAGCGCCGTATATATACGTACTTCATCAAATCAAACCCTTCCTCATCTTCAGGCTCACCCGCAGCATCCGTAGGTTCTTGCCCACCAGATTTCTGTGGTCGATTCTGTGGTCGAGACGGACTGCTTGGCGGTGACTTGCCGGCCGCGGGCGGACTACTGCTTGGAGGACGCCCCTCTCCGGCAACTCTCGAAGGACTGATTTCGTATGGCGGCTTCAACGGCGTGCTGCCAATGTCGGCATACTTCCAAAAGGGCGCCGGTGAGCTGGTCGGCATGTGCTGGCTGGGTCGCTGTGCAGTGCTTGGAGGCGCCAGCTTGGGATGGACTCTCGGCGGCGCCGGCGTAATGAATGATGCGTTATCATCTTGCATGTACGACGACGTCAAGGTGGGCGACTGAGGATGGAAGCCAGAAAAAGACGAGTCGCCCGCGGTCGATTTCCTCGCCCGCGGTAAAGGGCTTCCGTCTGCAGTCAAGGCCGAGCTCCGGTCCGTCTGTCGACCATATCCCCGATCCGGTGTTGACTGTATGGCGCGGAGGGACGACTGAGGGGANGGCGATACCAGCGACGATCCTCGCCGCTTTTGCGCGGATGAGGGATCCCGGGCCAGGATATCTTTTGGGCCGTGGGTAATGTAATTGAGCTGGCTCGGTGACGATGGCACTGACGATCCCCGATGACCGCCACGTCCTATTTTGTACGCATTCCTCACCATTTCGTCCCGGGTCTCGGGAACGATGTGCCATTTCATTCCTTTTCCAGGCTCGTCAGTAGACCGAGCGACCTTGTCAAAGGATTTATTAAGCGACAGGTTGTGTCTAATAGAATTCTGCCACCCAAGNNNGCACTCACCAAANNNAACAATGCCGATGCAGCCAAANNNAGTACTTACCTGCCAACCTGCCGCGTGCTGGTGGCGATAATAGGAATAACTATTCATTATAAAGTTATAAATCCCGTTCAAGTTGAGCTTGCCATCGGGAGCATTAAGAATGGCCTGCGTGATCATCTGGGCATAGCTGTACTGGGGCTTGATGTGCTGGTTGTCATCGAGACTAAGATCTACACCACTGGCTCCAAGAAGACCTCCCGGAGTGCTCGCCGGAACGGGAGACTTGACAATCGTCGCCGTGCTATGGTCCTGCGATGACGTCGGCGTCCCGGGCCGCTTTACATCTACTTTGGCCGGTGTGCCAGGGTACTGGCGAGGCTGCACAGCCTTTGGTGCATCAACGCTCCGTCCGCACCGCTGGAGAAACGTGGGATGGACGTGAAGTGCACTGAGCTCTGAAGGAAGCACAAACATCATCTCGACGTTGCCAATCTCGACGACCTCTCCGCTCGTCAGAGGATGCGATGTCTGTGGCTTGATTGTCTGGCCATCCACCTTGGCGCCGTTGCGACCCTTGACGTAGAGCATCCAGATCTCGTCCTTGGAGTTGAACGAGATGGTCGCATGCTCGCGCGACACCATCTTGCCTGGGCCGAGGTCGATGTGCACCGCATTCTCGCTGCTGGTCGGCCCGCCGTGGCTCGGTTCCGGCGCGCGCCCGATATTGACGTTGAGCTTAGTGATGTAATAGGTCCAGTCCTGCGCCGCGATCTTTGCATATGCCTTGACACCGTCGCCGTTGGCCTCGTGGATGGCGTTGGAATGGTCTTTGCTCGCCTGGACCGGCAGCGTTCGGAGCTGCTGCGTCACCTGCGCCACCAGCTGGTCGTCATCGGCTCTGGGCGACGATGAAGCTTCGGGCGCCTGCGACGGAGCGCCGGCCGGGACGGAGTCGGGCTGGTCTGGAGACGAAGCTCTCTTGCGCCGCTTTGCGGGACGGCTGGGCGACGAGCTCTCGAGGTCTGCGACGGTTTCCTTGTCCTTGCGAAGGTCGCGGCGCCCGCGCTGGGTGCGCTTGCCCGATGGCGGCATCGTCGGCGTTGTGTCGTGTATCGTGTATATCGTGTCTGTTAAGGCGAAAGGTTGGATGGAGGGGAGGGTCGTTGCGGAACTCGATGCTGCGGAGATCGATCTCTTAGCCGGAGTGTTTAGAATAATAATTTTCTTTTTTTTATCTTATCGGCCAGCGTCTTTGCTTGATGCTCGCTTCAACAGCCAGCTGGTGGTCGGGCGGTCTGGAAGCGGCGCATGAAGGGCCACAGAAGCCTGCGGTCAAGTTTGTGCGCCCCAGGCTGGCATTTAAAGAAAAAATGCGTGCAAAGAGGCAATGATTCAATCTAAAGCTGCCATATTTCTGATGGCTTGTTCAAACACAATCGCGTTCGCGTCGGGCGACCCACCACTTTAGATGTGGGAACTTTAAAGTGGCGAGGAGGTACCTGGGTACATGTACATGCGAGGCTGGTATTCTCGTTAAGTTTCAAGTGTTTTCATGCAAGGCGGTGCGGGCAGAGTCTTCATCAGTGGTTACCTGGGGTAACAGTGAGACGGAGTACATGTACTGTAAGCAAGGTACCGCAGGCAGTGCGTAAGGCTTCAATGTTCCTTTCGGAGCATGAGACATGCGTGCTGGAATTCGCTCATGCTAAGAGAAACCTTGAAGAATCGCTGCCGATTCTCCCTTGAGACCAAGTACCGTTTGGTACAAGCTACAAGTGCTACCGATCGATGTAGAACCCAAAGGGTGAAACAAACACAACAAAGGGCAGAGTTAAAGTAGGTACATTCAAAAGACATATAAAAACATGCAAGCACAAACAATTCCGCCGTCAAAACACATCTGACGCTTGTACCCTTGCTGTACCTTGTCAACTTGTATCATCTGTCCAGGGATCTGACTTCCAACTTGGCCAAAACACAGGCCACGCCAGAACCAGACCAGGTAGCTCAAGCTCCGAAACCTTGCCAGTTGCCTTAGCATTAGCACCTGAGCATGTGCGCAGTCCTTACATGCATATCATCCTTGCTGCTTTAGCGCCCGGCCGATGCTCTGACGCGGAAAATTGCTTTTCCCACCCGGAAAGCCTTACGGCTGTGCGCGCGATTGGCCTAGCCAAAGTGGTGGGATTTCTGAACTCTGGCAAGCCGATTTCCTTTGAACATTTTGGACGTGTTTTTTTGCAACCTTTTTTTTTTACAGCACAACAAAAAGGTTCGCATCGGCAGTGCATTAGGCTGCTGCAATCGCCGCTGAAGTAAGAGGTGATTTAACCATCGCCTGGCTGAATTCTATCAAAGCATCGTCTCCAACAATAAATACCAACGCTCACCTCTCGCTTGGCCCCCTCGACGATGCTACTGAGCCCATCGGCTTCGATCGCGATACATCATGGCTAGCGAGCAGGTTTACGGCGTCACGCCGCCAATCTCCGTCACTCTCCCTACCGAGGCAGAGAAGCGTGCCAGCGATGCCCTCATCGAAGAACTTCGGCGCCAGAAAACATTCGAGAGCCCATCAGACACCCAGAAAAGGCATGTCCAACGCGCGTGGCCACATACCGCATGCCTTGATCCTCCTGAACTGACCGGCTACGTCCTCNNNTTTGCGGTTCTCGACTCGCTGCAGGAGATTTGCAATGAATTCGTCCGAAAGGTTGCTAGGGAAAAGGAGCCCAAGAATGAAATGCTCATCAAAAACGCCAGGGGCAAGGTGTTCACGTATGGCAGTTTCCGCCTTGGCGTCTTCGGGCCTGGTTCGGATATCGACACGCTCATCGTCGCGCCGAAATACGTTACTCGAGAGGACTATTTCAAATACTTTCCCGACCTGCTCGTCTCAATGGCGCCCGCGGGAGCCATCACCGATCTGACCGTGGTCACGGATGCTTTCGTGCCCATTATCAAATTCGAGTACTCCGACATCAGCATCGATCTAATCTTTTCTAGAATTATACAAAAGCAGATATCCCCAGACTTCGATAATCTCAAAGACTCGAGCCTGTTGCGTGGTCTAGACGAAGCGGAACTACGATCCTTGAACGGCACGAGAGTGACGGACGAGATTCTGGCTTTGGTTCCCGAAGAGAGTACATTCAAGCTTGCCCTCCGAGCCATCAAGCTATGGGCGCAACGCCGAGCCGTCTATGCGAACATTATGGGTTTTCCTGGAGGTGTTGCCTGGGCTATGCTTGTTGCTCGTGTCTGCCAGCTCTATCCCAAGGCTGCCACCTCTGTCATCGTCAACAAGTTCTTCTTGGTCATCAGCCAGTGGCGATGGCCACAACCCGTGCTTCTTAAGCCCATAGGAAGTGGTCCTCTTCCGGTTCGCGTCTGGAATCCCAAGGTACGTATATTCAAGGCTGTCCCTGGTCATCTCTGGATACATGCTGACCCGTCTGCTCCTCACNNNGTTTACAAAGGCGACTCGTTCCACCTGATGCCCGTCATTACCCCTGCCTATCCTTCGATGTGTGCGACATTCAACATTACTCGATCTTCCATGTCTGTTATCCAGCGCGAGCTTCGTCGCGGTTTAGAGATTTCCGAGCAAATCATGGTTGGCAAGAGACCGTGGAGTGACTTGTTTGTCAAGCATACATTTTTCACGTCTGGCTATCGATACTATATCTCTGTGGTGTCTGCAAGCAAGGACAAGGAAGCCCACAAGGTATGGTCCGGATATGTCGAGTCCAAGGTCCGTATGCTGGTCCAGAAATTGGAGCAGCATCCCTCCATCGCACTTGCGCACGCGTTCAATAAGGGGTACGATCGACGACACCGGTGCAAAAACGACCACGAAATCGAGCAAGTGCAAGAGGGAAGCCTTGAGTTCATGATCAAAGATGAGAGTAATGGCCAGTCTGGCGGGATAGAACCCAAGCCAGAAGTGCAGGATGGTTCTGCCGAGGCTGTATCCCCCGTCGAGGTCTTCACCACTACTCACTACATTGGTCTCGAGCTCGAAGAGGGTATGTTGCCTCCCGTTCCATTCGCTATCNNNGCCCCCTATCTTTCTCATGTGATGCTGATTTTAGGTGCCAAATCCCTTGATCTATCATATCAGGTCGATGAGTTCAAGGTCCTGTGTACTTCATGGAAGAAGTATGAGGAAGAACTTCAGCCATCCGTTTCCCTGGGTGTGCAGCACGTTCGAAAGNNNGCCCCCTCATCACCTCTACGANNNCCAAGGATATGGGTTGATGGTCATGAAAGCTTCAACCTCCCAGACGACGTATTTGATCCCGGCGAGGAGAAGCCTCAGAAGAAGAGCGCTAAGAACACCGCAAACAAAAAACGAGGCCCCCCAGAGGTAATACTATCGCATCGACTATTCGCCCCGCGCTGTGGGATGCGATACGTTTATCCAATCTCCTGAGCAGGGAGAGTGCATACTGACACATTGGCAGGACAATACTACTCCACCGGCGAAGAGACAGCAAGCCTCGGTTGCAGCCGCTGGCTAACGAGAACAGACACCGTGTCGCAGTTCAAACCTTGCTTTCGGTTTGGACGAATGTTTTACTAAAATTTCAAGCTGACGTTAAGGAAGTTGGATGCATTTCTCTCCCCATCCACCGTAATTCTGGCTAGTCATTAACTAGCAGCTCAACCCATGCGACCTCGTCGATATTATCGCTTTCTAGTTCCCTTTTTATTTCCTTTCTTCTTTTCTTTTCTCTTATCCCTTTCTTCAACTTGTCCCTTTTTTCTTTTACGTATACCACCGTACTGAGGCAGGCATACGAGGTACATAATAAAACGGCGCCTAATCTGATATTAGCAGGACGATGAGAGCTGGTACTCGCGGTTATACCACCTCACTTCGCATATTCTACGATTCCGTAGCGATTATCCTTCGGTCGTATCTACACTGACACAAAGAGGTCCTCTGAGATGATTTTTCTTTTTTACTTTTTTTTTCTCTATTCAGATTTGCATTTAAAATCCATACTAGGGTTAAATTTAGATAGAGTTGGCTTGCCACAAATGCAATTATATTCTGAGACATTGAAAAGCTCTCCTTTTGAGGCTGTGAGTGATGTTTATGAGACAATGTTCCCTTGATGGTGACAAAGTACTGCGTAAGTATAGCGTACAAGCTACCCCAGCCATGCTGCATTCCTGTCCCTTCCTTTGTCTGATCCATGTGCTTTTAGCATGGACCTTTTGTATGAGTTCCATTCTTAGTGTACACACACTCCTTTATGTATCTAACCCCCTTGTTTTTGAAACTTACAGCTCAAGCCATCAAAGATCGTCATCATCTTCATCGCTGCCGCTTGACCAGTCATCTTCATAAGCGGCCCCCAGGTCCGCCAAGCCGTTGACTAAGTTCTCTCGCTCCTCCAGTGAGATGAATGGGGTTACTTGCGAGCGCAGGTTCTTCATCTTATACACGATCGAGCCTTCTGAGGCTATCGATGTGCGTACGGGGATGCTCTCGCGGCCGTGGAGGTCGTAGTTGTATATTGAGGGGAAACTGTCGAGGAGGGGGTAGAGAAGAGAAGTTTTGTAGCTAAGCGGGTTTGGNNNGTCTTTGTATAGCTTCATAACGCAGCTGTACCGGGTTTTTATTGTATAGCTTGTGGGAAAAGGGAGGGAAGCNNNCTTTCGAACAACAGTGTTTCCGATGATGGGGCGCTGGTTCTTCATATATTCACCTGCGGAGTCTTTGCTAGAGTCCTCGGGTACTCGAAGAGACGATAGTCTGCCAAATGCCCGATTACTGCTGCTTCCCATCTTGACTCCATCTTTTGAGCTTCCAATCTGCGACAAGTCCAGCTCCGGAGGCTCCTCCGAGTCCAGTTCGGCCTGCGGCCCAACAGTCATACGCATATTTGCCAGCGTCTGTCGACCAGAAACATTCAAGCACTGCGCCATATCAGCCATACCAAGAGGCTGCGAGCTCCCATCAAGCCGTAACCTCGACTGCAACGAGGCGGTCTCCGTAGCCGTAGCAAGCAGCGCAGAAACGTTCCACGCCGAACTGCTATCCACAGCAATGCCAGAAGGAGCACGAGAGTCAGGAAGACCCAGGGGCACCACCATGGAAGCCTGAGCACACGCTTGATTAAGAGCCATCGCCGTGTTAGCCAGCCTCAGCCGTCTCTTCTCCCTCGCAATCGTCGCCACGGGACTCTGCAAGCCCCAAACCCAGATACACGTCTTGGGATGCTCATCCCGTAACGCCTCGAGATACGAACTTGCGAACCCTCCCCACGCATCGTCCAGCGTGGTATACACCTGCACGCCCTGCATCTGGTCGCACTCCTCCACAAATGGTCGCCAGTCTCTGTCCACCATTTCGTTTTCCTTCTCCAGCGACTCAAACAGCTCGGTGCCCATTTCGAAGCGCTCAAAGGGCATGATGCTGGAGTTTAGCTCAAAGTCGTACAGCTGGACTAGAGATTTGGGATGGTAGTAGACCCGCGAATAGTCGGACCAGTACCGGATATCTGAGGCCTTGAGTTTGCCTGGCTTGACGCCGGCATCGAGATCTTTTTGGTAGTCGATTGAGGATAGCGGGTTCTGCTTATGAACTGCCGGTTTTCCAGGCCTATTCACTCACAAAACAAGCAACAGAACAACACTTTAGCAAAATTCTCACAATATCAAGGGTATAACAACAACCCCCAACGAAGCAAAACTCATCAAGAACCGCCATCATCCCCCTTTTATAAGAAGCTCTCAAAAAACTCACCATAATGAAGCCAAAGCAACGTCCTGCCCCGGCGCAACATCATACATAGGATTAACCTTTCGCAGCGGCCCAAACGCGCCCTTCAAATCATACACGAGCGCCCGCGGCAGAAACGTGTCAGAGCCATCTTCGCCAATGCCCGGCCTCCAGTGGATGTTGTGGTCCACGAGCGACTTTTCGTCTTCGGCGTATGTGAAGTAGGATTCTTGCGTGTTCCAGAAGTGGGTGGCGACGTAGTTGCTCAGATTGCCCAGCTGGAGGGTGACAATCTCACGCATAGCTCAGTGCGGTTCTATGCAAAACTCGATTAATAACGGAAATTTCAATAAATGATGAGCTCCAGGCACTGATTTTATGTGAATGGCAGACGAATAATGACGAGTTTTTCTCACTTTTCGCAACGGCTACAGGGTAATTAATATGGAACATATTGGTAGCTCTCCTGTAAGCTGCCAGAGGTCCGCTCAAGCTGGGTGCTGACTAATACTCACCAAATGTCTATGTACGCAGAACTTGTTTGATGAGAAGATGCAATAGTCTATTCTGTCTAAAGTCGTTTCATGAATCGACAAGATCCAGACTATGCATCTGATACAAGAGTGGGGTGCTCAAAGAAAGGCGTTGAATATGGGAGAGTAAATTAATATATATCTAGACACATGTACCATCCACCTCATGATATGCTATTACAAAAACGTCGAGGCATCATTTTACGGCCCTCATACTATTGCCTGCAACAAGTGGGCAACGAAATTCCCCCCAAAAAATGAAAACACAGGCTTGGACATGGAGGGGTTTAAAAAAGGAAAAAGAAAGAAAGAAAGAAGCAGTGAAGTGGGGAGAGAGAAAGCCTCGGCCATAACACCGTGAAACACATCAACATCTCGAGACCATTCCATCCGGACGAACAAGCCATGATGTGAAAAATCCAATGACTCCGATGCTGCTGACAAGCTCAAGAGTAAGCCTGCTGTTGCATTTGATCTGACCAGCCAGCCCCAACAGTCCGAGCGGATCCTGGTGGTGTGGTACTATTTCTTCACGCTTTGATTTCTTGTGCTTCTGACGCCTTGGCTTCTGATTCACTCTTGCCAATGGCATGCCATTCATCGTCATACCTGGCCCAAGAAGTTGCATCGGTACCTCGCAAAGGCGTTCTGCCTCTAGGCTCTGCCGCAAGCTTTCTGCCCAACTCGCCATTTCCAAGGGGCGGTGGTACTGCTCGGGGAGGAATGAACGATTCCAGGAGGGAGTGGACAAGGGGTAAACACTCATAGGTTGGCGGCAGATGAGCGCTGACTGCAATGAGGAGCTGCTGGCCTTTTGTCGTCGCCACCTGACACCTTTGAGGGAGGCGGCATGTCGAAGTCTGGCGCTGCCATCTTGTGACATGAGCTGCTCCACGAGCCTATGAAGATCTGTAGCGACAAGTGGGCGGACATATTCTGAATTCATCAACACGCTGGCGTCCATTACATCGTCATCAGAGTCGGAGATGCTCGAGACGGCATAGATATCCGATGATTCAGAAGACACTCCAGGGGCACTAAACGAGAAATATTCAACGTTCTTGTCACGCAGGCAATAATCGATGGTTTGTTTGGAAACAATAGCATCGTCGTTGCTCATCTCATCGGCGCGGGCTAACAGGGGAATCACATTAGTGGTGTTTTGCAGCAGTCTGATTGTCTCTACATCTGCGGCTTCCGGGCCTAATAGGTATCATGTTAGAGTCAAACGTGGTTCGGAGTTGAGTGATGAGCAAGTAACATACCAGTATGGGGCAGCAGATACAGCACCGCATCAACGATAGGCTCAGTCCCGTTGCTTAGGAGATTCCACAGGTCGCCATCACTGATTGGCCGGTGCAGTAACGGAAAGAGCTGTGATTCGACATAACGGACGGCCGGATGCGCAGCCTCGGAATCTTGCTGAGGAGGGCAGTCCACAAAACAGAGATTACGGTCCAGCATCTCATCCATTGCTGAGCTTCGTCGTCTTGGGGCAAGAGAAGGGTCCAGCTCTGCTCTCCACCACGGGTAGGGGCGGGTGCTGGCATACACTTCGGATACTTGGCCTTTGTCGCGGTTCGTAACGGGGTCAACATGAACAATATGCTCGCTGCACTGTGCAATAGCCGTGATCAAAGTTGATTTTCCGATCCCTTTATCTTCTGGTTAGCAGTCGCTTCTCCCCAAGTATCGCCACGATAGAAACAACACACCATCTGGGCCTGTCACCAGAACCTTGAGCTTTCCCAACGACTTTCCCGTGTCCGAAAATGGCCGACGTCGCGGAACCGTTAGGCTAGGCATAATGAGCTGTGGTGTATGGCTCCCTGCGAGGCCGTCGTTGGCATGCTGATAGAGGCCGATGCCGCCTTGGTGTGGGCCTATTAGACTTAGAGAAGAGCTGATCCGGCTAGCAGACATGGAGGCGACAGGCGAGCTCATGGGCGACGAGGTTTCGCTGATGACGGACTCGGGACCAGAAGTGCCCAGCATAACAGGAGTCATTGGTCTGGAGAGGTCGTGAGGCGTATCGCCGCCGGGTTGGGACGAGAGAGACGGTGAAGGCCACGATATAGATGTGGAGGCTGACATGTTGGATCGGTGACAGCTCTTGCCAGCCCGGGAACTTGATTCATATTCGTTCTTGTGCGGGAACCGCGGCATCTGGAAGCTCATCTCGCCCAAATCGCTGATTGAATCCTCGGTTCCGACAAAGTACGTCATTTGGGGAATCGTCGCAGTGGGCGTCAAACTGTCGGAGCGCCCATGATGGGCAGATGCACTGCCGCTGGCCGGAACTGATCGCATTTTATGCGCGAGTCTCCAACAATGAGCGGACCTGAAAGACTCAAAGAACAGAGGATATCTGGAGGGGATCGACCAAGCACTTTGTTGAAGCAAGATGCGATGATGGCTGACGTGTGATTTAGAGTTGATCTATCGTTGGGGGAGACTTTCGGCCGGTGATTAACGCGACAGCGCAGTGCTGAGCAAGGTATGGGTACCGTCTCACCGAGTACTGCGCAGGTATCCTTGGCAGGCGGTGCGGTGGAGATGCGCGATAGCGGAGAGCGGGGAACGACTTTCCGGTACTTTTCGCGTCGTACTCCCTACTTTGTCAACGATCGGATGTAAGTCGTTCGAACAATTGTGACAGACTGCCGCTAGAGGACTACTGGCGAATAAGGTGTGATAGAGGCAGAGATAGATGTAGATGCTCATCTATTCCCTCACTTGCCAACGGAGCGCGTGGTATTCCTGCTTTTCACGAAGCCAATAACGAACCACCTATGACCTTCTGTAATGCTCCGCGTCCAGCATCCGACACAGCATACCGCAGCTGTCCTCCGTCCTGTAGTGACAAACAGCCAAAGTACAGATGCAAGCTCGCACCCCGTCTAAGAAATACACCCCTTTAAGATCCCTGGAATGCAGGGACAGCGCTCAGCGTTAGTTCGATACGGCTTATCTAAGTACATATCCGCGGCCCACAATAGCGGGGCAGCCCGATCCTCTCTCTGTATTCCCATCTGGTGCTGCTAGCTTCCAGCCTCTTGGGGAGACATCAAGCATTTTGGGTATTGACTCATCTGGAGACAGGCAGAGAAGCTGTTCGGTTGTCAGGAGCAAAGACACGATACAGAACCGCCAAGATGGACGGCAAGAGACATCCCAGCTCGTTCCAGCAACTGGAGAAGCTCGGAGAGGGCACGTACGCCACTGTGAGTTGGTCCTTTGCAGCCCTTTGCCATGCGGTTAAAGGACATGTGGACTAACCACCATCCGTTTTGCTAGGTGTTTAAAGGGAGAAACCGCCAGACCGGAGAGCTGGTTGCTCTCAAAGAGATTCACCTCGATTCCGAGGAGGGCACGCCCTCAACCGCCATCCGAGAAATCTCGTTGATGAAGGAACTCAAACACGAGAACATTGTCGGACTTCACGATGTTATTCACACCGAGAACAAGTTGATGCTTGTGTTTGAATACATGGACGGCGATCTGAAGAGATACATGGATACCCACGGCGAACGCGGCGCGCTCAAGCCGACGACAATCAAGTCCTTCATGTACCAACTCCTCAAGGGCATCGATTTCTGCCACCAGAACCGAGTCTTGCATCGAGATCTCAAGCCACAGAACCTACTCATTAACAGCAAAGGGTGCCTCAAGCTTGGTGATTTCGGTCTTGCCCGTGCCTTTGGCATCCCCGTCAACACCTTCTCCAACGAGGTTGTTACCCTGTGGTACCGTGCACCGGACGTCTTGCTCGGCAGTAGGACATATAATACGAGCATCGACATCTGGTCAGCTGGATGCATCATGGCTGAGATGTACACTGGCCGGCCATTGTTCCCTGGAACAACGAATGAGGATCAGATTGTTAGAATATTCCGCATCATGGGCACACCCACCGAACGCACATGGCCCGGCATTACCCAGCTCCCAGAGTACAAGCCCACGTTCCAAATGTACGCCACTCAAGATTTGCGAAACATTCTTCACGCAATCGACCCCAGTGGAATCGACCTGATCCAGCGAATGCTCCAGCTTCGACCAGAGCTCCGCATAAGCGCTCATGACGCCCTGCAGCATCCTTGGTTCAACGACCTCGTCCTCCAACAACAACAGCAGCAGCAACAGCAGCAAGCAGCCTTGCAAGCTCAAGCGCGGAGTTTCCAGCAGGCAGTCCCCTCACAGGCCTTTGACAACAACTACTAGGCATAGTCTGTGGCGTGTCCTGCGCACCAGGATCCTGCAGGGCTGGCCATTAGCAGGCATACCTATATGGTTAATCCCGGCTATTCTTCGATTGTATGGGAAAAAATTTGACTCGTTATTACTTCTGGCTGGCGATCAAGACAGCGTAATTGCATTTCTACATAAAAAAGATGATCTCCACATGTCCAGAAGACGGTGTGGGATTACTACGGTCAGACTAGAGCTGTCGCAACAAATCCGGGCTTTGGCGGTGGCTGGATGATATTACTGATACTGATAGTTTATCGCTCATGATTTTAGGGGGGACAGGACAAGATATCCATCCTTTTAATAAGAAGCAAAAGCAGAAAATTTTCATGTTCGGCTTTGCACTCCATCACAGGAAATGGTAACTTTTGCCATTTGACTTTGTAGCGCTTGGATTCAGTGTCTATTGACAAGGCTACCATCTACGGGGCTCTTGAATTTACGTTTATTTGGCTCCTTGGACCACGTCTCGGCAAGGGCGGCTGTTTCATCTTCCTCGGGAGCGAATCCCATACTCAGCCTGAGCTTTTGAATCTCGTCGCGAACCGCCTTTGCAAGTTCGACTCTGAGCTGCACCGCCTCTGGGTCGTGTTTCAGCTGATCGGGGTCACCGGCTTTCTCAACCATCTTCTTCCAAGAAGTGCGATAGTGGCCAAAGAGGCTGTCGACGTCGGTTGGTTTCCCAATCATGACTCGTACTCGCTGGCCTATGCGCGGCAGGAAACGTGGGAACCCTCTATCCTCGGACATGATGTTCTGCGTGCCATGAATGAACATTGGGACAAACTCCGGTGCCGGGTCGCTTTCGAGAATCAGGCGGGATACACCCCATTTGAAGTAGCGCAAGGTACTTTCGGGGTTCTGGTGGCAGCAGGCCTCGGGGAAGATGTGGACCCAGGCATAGTGGTTGGCTGCAAAGGCAGAGGGCGAGACGAAGGAGTCGACACCGTCGGTGGAAAAGGTCATGTCGGAGGGCTTGATGACGGATGAGGGACTGGAGAGAAGCTTGATTGCCTGGGCAATGGTGGGCTGGTATAAGCCCCCTTGCGGCGAGTGCCACAGCCGGTGGGTGGGCAGCACCTGGCCGTAGCTGAAGAAGGCCGACAAGAAGCGGTTCTTGAAGCAGATGTCGTGGGCACCAAGGCCCCAGCGGAGGTTCTCGACGTCGACGGCGTACCGCAGCGGGAGGATGCCCCAGATCAAGGGATCATCGAGTCTGCTAGTTAGTAAGAATGTTATAGCATTGATTTGGCTCTTCATTGAGATACCATACACGGAGACGTGGTTGCACACAGTCAGCAGGCCGCGGTCTCGCTGCCCGTTCTTGCGGCGGTCCAGCACGCCCAGCAGGTTGTCCAGCCCCGTGACCTCGACCCGGTTGAGGCCGTATAGAAAGGCTCGTGATGCGGCCCCGACGCTGCTCATGACGGCCACGGAGGCGAGCCGCCAGGGCGCACCGGGCCGTGACGCGGGCGTTGGATGTGACGACGACATTGAGCTCCGGGCTATGTTTGGCTGTTAATAGCTTTGGCTCGGAGGGATGGCCCGGCGCTGGGTTCCATGACAGGCACTTATGGAGGCTCCATGGTGGTGAGAAGGCAGCACATATAATAGTACCTACAGTATGGAGCAGATGGAGCCGAGCATTTTTTTTTTCTGCCGTGGTTCCTATTTTTTTCTTGGGGGAGCCAACAAACGTCGGGTCCATGCTAAAAATGCTGCAGCTAGCCGGCTGAACTTGGCCGCTGTCAGTGCTGGAATATAGCGCCCAATGCCTGAACCACAAGCGTTCCGTAGTGGGTGTGATTGGGCAATGGCAGCGGGAAGTGCACCTGCATTTCGAGGCTCCGGGGCTGGCATTTGTCTGTTTTGGTACTAGTCAAGCTACGGGACGGGGTGTGGCTAATCCTAGATGGGCAGTATCGTGCTTTGCCCAAGCATCGCGCTGCTTTGAGCTAAAGTGAGATCCGATACTCTTTGCATCTACATTACAAACTGCTGTACATACAATACGATACGAGAACTGATTCGGAATCATTTTGCGGCTATAGCTCGAGTTATTACCAGCCTTGTTGAATCTAGCAGAGGCCACCTGTTTGCACATCTGTGGCAAGAACAGCCACAATGTCACATAGTAGGCAGCTCTTCTCTCTCTTGCTGGGCGAGCTTCCAGTCTGAGCTCTCAGAAGCTAACCACGAAGTTCCCTATTCACAGGCAAAAGAAACACGACTCGTCCCGTCTTCACTTCGTACGAAAGAGAGCAGGCCAAATCGAATTGGAGCTCAAAATCCGCACAGCTTAACCGAGACTCATTCCTGCCCTTTGGATTCTGCAGTCTGTGTCTGGAAAACGCCCGAGAGCCGGTCGCGTGCCCACGAGGGGACATTTTCTGCCGCGAATGCGCCCTGGAGAACCTCCTGGCGCAGAAGAAGGAGCTTAAGAGGGCGGAAAAGGCACGCCAGAATGCAGAGAAGGAGGCTGCTAGGATACGGGCCATTGGCGACGACGAAGAGCGCGAGCGAGCCATTCGCGATTTCGAACTGACCCAGGCTGGGTTAACGAACAATAGCTCGGGCAAGGGCAAGCCAAGTTCGGGTGCTGCGGCAGAGGGCGGAAAGGAAGAAGGCACTGTTCGTGCAGGGTCTAAGAGAAAGTTTGCTCTTGATGCGGATGAGCTTGATCGGATTGCAGAAAACGACAAGGCAAAAGCTAGGAAAGCGATTGATGATGANAAAGGTGAGGCGATGGGCTCACACAACCGTTGCTGTCACGTCCAACATATGCTAATCTTGTCA
>JARWZN010000003.1:1880647-1950536 GCA_030015385.1 Trichoderma sp. BMH-0061
GCTGCTAAACCAACACTTCCTTCATTCTGGACACCGTCACTCACCCCGGATGTGCAAAACAGCGGCTTAGCCCCCGTCGCAAAAAAGGCCAAAACGACGCCCACCTGTCCTGCTTCTGCCGAGCACGATGCTCACCCCTTTTCGCTTCAGAAACTGCTGAAAATAGAGTTTAATGAAACAACAGACTCAGCAACCAAGGAATCGCGCAGAACCTGTCCTTCATGCCTCAAGACCCTTTCCAACGCTTCCAGTCCGGTCATGGCGGACAAGTGCGGCCACGTCTTGTGCTTCAGCTGCGTCAAGCAGTTTCTTCTTCCTTCGGAGAAACAGCAAGCCCAAGAGGCGGAAACAAACATTGCGTGCTTTGTTTGTAGCACCCCTGTTGCCGTCGTCACCAAACCCACCAAGGTTTCGAGTGCAAAGGACTCTCTACCGACAGGACTGATCAAGCTAAAGTCAGAAGGAACCGGCTTCGCTTCTCGCGGTTCGCGTACCGTGGAAAAATCAAGTGTCGCTTTTCAATGTTGAGCGGAATTTGATTTACACTCTGAGATACCATGCCCTTTGGTCCAGATTCATCGCCGTAGGGAAGACGTGGTGCCGAAATGCACCGTGTTGATTCCCAAGCTCCTTTATGTAGCTGTGCGTTGCTCGAGTAGCAGGTTCGGGTATGCACCTGGAATAAACCAGCGGTGTATCAGAACTCTGCATTGAAGGAAGATTTCAGGCTAGCTTCTCCTTCAAAGAGGCTTAAGAAGCTCCATGGGCTTGCGCCATATCGAGCAGCTTCTTATCTCTTGGTATCTAGGTTGGGCGACAATGACAGCAGTTGGTCGCAGCCCATGAATTCAGAGAGCCAAGAGGTTAGAGTGTCGAGTCCGCCATCATTCGGGCATCATACACTCTCCACCAGCCCTATTGAATGCATGTCCTTGGAGGTTATCTTCCAATATGGCACCGGCAAGGTGGGATACATGGACCGGTGCGGGGGAGGACCATTCGCTCGCTGGTCATTACTCGGCAATGTCACCTAGAGGCATAACTCGGCCTTAACTCAGTGAGCTACTATGGCCACTGCAATGTCAAGTCGCCTCTTGTGTATGGAGAGATGAAGAGTAGGTCATTATATCTTTGTTGTCTTGACTAAGAGCAAAAATAGAGACTGTAACCTACTATAGAAACACTTTGCGTTTTTGGATATAGCAAGCACATTGATGATGGCTGGTATAATAGCCAGTCCTTATATAGAAGCATCATAGATAGCTATTCAATCATAAATATGTACTTATTCAATCTTGTACAATGATGTGAACTCCGACTGAGTCGGCTTCTATTGATACACCTTGTATGGCTATCTCCAATACTGTATCTATACAAAGATGCGTTTATACAATGAAGAGGATAAACCTTCAAAAAGAAGTCGAAGAAAAGAACAAGGGGGCGGCACAGTATTCCAATACCGAGCTGTGTCGCTGCCCGTGCCGCTGAATATAAAAAGGATAGTCATTTCAATCATCAAAAACCCATTTCCTAGTCCGAAAGCCATTCCCTAAAATGGTATATACCCAAAAGGAAGATTGAATAAAGAAAAACTTCAAAAGAAGAGAAGTAGGAAAGACACCGTACGCCCTGTCCATGCTCAACCCGCCGCTGTAATCGCAAAACCAAAAGAAAGAGAATAATAAAATAATCTCAGGGGTCATGTTTTCTACGCCGGGATTTCTATGCCCGACTCGCCACCGAGGCCTGCCTTTGTGGCGGCGCAGGCATGCCGAAACTGGCCTGCCGCGCCGACCCCGGGATGGACATGGATTCTACGTCGGGCTCACCCGGAGCGTCTTCGTTATCCAACAGCCCCGGGTGGCCGGGGGCNAGTCTCTGAGCGCCAAAGCCAGTGACCTTGAAGATGTTTGTGCGGCCTCCATTGGTGGCCATTTGCAACTGCTCATGAAGCCTTGCAAGCTGGTACTGGCGCTTGATGGGGGTGAAGACGGGTTGTGGGATCAGGGGCTGAGGGTTCCAGTGGGCCAAGGCACTCATGACGGCGCCCGTCTCTTCGTCAGAGTCGACAGGGCCGTTATTGGCGTCGTCGTCATCCTCAAGAGGTGCATTTGCATCCAACGCAGCTTTGTAATATGGATTAGCCCCTGAATAGATAATGTGTAATTGGTGGTAGTGGAGGGACATACTCTGCTGCTTGGCTTGATTCTTTTTCTGGTACGCGGCTAGAAGCATGTCGTAGGGCAAAGATCTTCCTGATACAGCACGCTTTGCTCCCATGGAATGACTTTTACACGTTAGAGAACGAGCGCATGGTTGGCCATTGGGTAGAATGACACCACATTGGCGCTCAACATCGACAGGTCCTGCAGGGAGAAAACAACAGTCAGCGAATCTATCTGGGTACTGTAATTTTCTTCTCGCAACAACATACCTTTTGGCNTTCGGGAGCTTAGCCTTTGGCTCATCCTTCTTCTTCTTTGCCTTGGGCCCCTTGTCTGCATCAGCATCTGCTTTGCGCTTCTTGCTGACCTCTGGCTTCTTGCTGGCGGCCTTTTTGCCAGCCTTCTTTTCTTCCTCGGCGTCACTGTCTTCGTCTTTGCCATCTTCCTTGTCGTCATCATTCTTCTTGGCCTCTTCTTCCCGGGCTGCCTCCTTTGCTCGCTCTCGAGCTTCTCGAGCCTCCTTCTTCCGCTGGGCCTTTTCTTTCTTGACCTTGAGACACTGTGCTATATGGGCCTTTGCAGCCGTTTTCAATATGCTCTTCTTGCAATGCTTGCACTGTTGAAGCTCCGGGTTGTCCTCCAGGGGTCGTCCAGTCGCAAAGGTCTCGCGGGATAAGTCATCTAGCTGGTTGACGACGGGCCCAGGAGATACTGGTACTGAGGGTGACGAGTGTTTGTCTTTTTTCTCTTCTTGCGCAGCGTCAGCATCAGTAGAAGAGTAAAGAGGAGAGGGAAACAGGGCTAGGCGATATATACCATCGATGACGCTGCCGTCCATCCAGTTGCCCGGCTTGCTATGCTTTGGAACCGACTTCTTAAGCTTTATTGTTGCATTCTTGGAGTCCTTTTTGGAAGCGACCTTGATCGTTTGGTCTGCGCCTAGGAGTGTGAGCTGAAACGAACTGTTACATGCATGGTAGATGATGATATCGCATGCCCACCTTTGCGCGACTCTGCGTCTGGCGCCATGATTGCAGCTGCGCCGGGATGATGTCAGGATGTGCGGTTTTTGGCCCAACGGCGAAGAAACACGGCGAGGAACAGTTGTAGCAGGCTCAGCAAGGCGCGACAGCACTTTGCAGGCGTTGGATGCTGGGTATAAGTTGCAGACAGACAGTGACGATCGCGAGGCTGATGTCCAAGGAACCCAACTTCACGTGTCTTGGGTGGAATGGGCGACGTCGGAAGCAACAACAATGTTCCGAAGATATCGCGGAGGCTCAGCGGTACGTACCGGCACCATTTACAGGCAACCCATTGAATCGGAGCTCATTGATTGAATCTGAGCTCAGTTGCAATTCATTTCGCACCATTGTAAATGCCACGTACAATAAAACAATACTTCAAGATATTTATTGAGTATGTGATTGATCTATACAACAATTGAAAATAGAAATTAAACAGCGACATGCATGCAGAGGTACATATGCACTGTCCCGAAGACCAACCAACCTTGTCCCCGGTGTCACTTTACGGCGCTACTTTAGTGAGAGGGTACCTTAGTCGGCCCCATGGGGATCGCAGCGGCCCATTTGTTCATTCTCCGCTGCTTTACACAAGCATCCATATCAAAGTCTAGCATCTGAACCCAGAAAACGCCCCGGTATATTCAAGAAAACATCAAGCCAATCATTCTAGATAGGGGGCGCCAGCAGCCAAAAGAATCCACCAGTTATATGTGTGTGTACTGTAGGTGAAAGGGGTATAATATGATAGAAGATATAAAACAGATGCACTGGCCACGATAGGCTCCCAAATCATCCCAGCGTTGGGATATTGTTTTCACGCCACGCCTTGTATATGCGGTCCCTCATTGCCATGTGGCCAAGACTGCGNNNACAGAGACAGTCAGCATCTTGTTTTGGCTGCAGATGACATGGACAAAAAGAGAAAAGAAACCAAAAGAAAAAGGAGAAGCTTACCGGATGAAAAGTCTTGCCGTAATATGTGGGCACATACCACATGGAATTCTCCGCCACGACCCGCCCGTCTGCCTTTCGCAGCTCTGCATCTTTGCTAGCCGCCGTGGCCATCATGCACAGGGCCATCTCGCCCCAGTCCCCGGATTTCTGCGCTGGTCCAAGGCAGTTGACCGGATCAACCAGCGGGGAGTCTGGAGGGAGCAGGGCGTCCGATGCTCCGAGCACGGGCGACTCCGTATTGTCCAGACCGCCAACGAGGAAGAACCACGTTTCGTTTCTCGCATAGTCTGGCTCGACAACGCCCGGCTCGCAGAAGCGATGGCCTTCAAAGGCGTCGTCGTAGTCGACAAAGAGGACCCTGGGCTCTGCAAACGCGGCGTTGATGGCATCCACTGAGCGGCGGATTTTGTTGTTGACGTCGATAACCATGTCATTCATGCGCTGTCGAAGCTCCCGCTTCAGCTTGGGACCTCGCCACCACATGCCAAGGGAGTAGTCGTCGCACTCCTCCGTGTCGGCGTTGAAGAAGCGGGCGTATCCAGTGACGGTGATGGTGAACCACGGCCGCTTCTCCCACCGAACGTGATCGAGAATCTCCATTATGGCAAGTCGAAGGCGGTGTTCAAAATCGGAGCTGGCCATTTGCTCGTCGGCGTGACGGAGAGCAGATTCGCAGGTCCCGGAGTAGAAGCTGTAGAAGCGAAAGATGCAGCTGTTCATAATTTCGAAAAAGCCCAGGTCGTTGCCGCCGATAGACAGGAGGGCAAAGTCGGCCGTTGCCGTTGTGTTGAACTCGTCAATTTGGCTGTGCTCCGCGCCAGCGAGCATATCGTTGACGGTTGAGCCCGTGCAGGAGAGGAACTGAAAGGTAGGGACGTCGCCTCCATCCAGGCTGCGGCTGAGGTCTTCCTGGACTAGCATCGGGTAGGCATTGTGGCCGTGGCGACAGTCATCTTCGGTGCCGTTGAACAGGCCTGTGCCGATGCCGGCAGAGTACGAATCACCGAGAGCGATGAAACCTGAGGGACGGTTTCCTGGCCTGCTGGGAAAGGGCGGTGCGTAAGGAGCTTGGGATCGGTAGGCTGTGGAGGGTGATTCTGGATTGTTTGTAAGACGTAGGTTAGTGGAAAGGAGCGCTATTGAAGTGACGCAAGGCAAGGAACGGAGGATGGACAGCGCTGTCTCACCTGGACGATGCTGTCCCAAGACCAGCTGTTCATTGTCTAAGCGATGCTCGTATGGCTGGATGACTAGGCCGAGGCTGCGGATGGGAGCCCAGGCGAGAGTCAAGACGAGCAGCCAGTTGGCCACGCCTGGATACCGCGCCATGCTGGGGACAAGAAAGAAGATGAAGATGAAGAAGAAGACACAAAAAAGCAGATGAAGCAACAAGACAAACAAATGGCACCTCAAGACATTTGAGCGCGCGGAGATTTAGACGAAAGCTTCGGATTGCCCCGGCGTTGGGGAGAGCCGGGGGTCGCAACTCGTTGGGCTGAAGGATGTGGTTGATCTGATGCGAGTAGTCGTAGTTTATGAGTCCTTTTTGACTGTCCGTCTATATATACGGATACATCGGTAGATAAGATGCAGCTGCAAACGCACCTACTAATAATAATACGTGTGAGCTGCCATACTGACCTGACTGACAGTCATACAAGCTCAACTGTCATGCAGTGGCATCTGCCTGGGGACGCGAACAGATAAGATAGATACATAGCTAGCTAGCCTTGTCCCGGGGTCACGATTTTGTTGGGCTCGCTCGCGCTTATAGGCTACCGTCGATCCATGTGCCGCGGCCGCGACCTCCTACTTGCTGCAGCTTGTCAGGGGCCTTAGTTGGACGAGTCTAAGTTAGCCCGTTTGCGACGGCTCACGGGACTGAAGCGGGATTCAAGGGTCTGGTCTGATTCACATTCACGCGGGTTCATGTAAGTACTGGGTGAGAAGATGGAAGTGGGATTAAGCAGAGGTAATATCTGCCGGGTACTTTGCAAGGTACATATCATGTTATCTTGCCGCATAACGAACAGCGCTGGGTGTGTAACGGGAACAGAGAGAGGAAAAATGCTCGTGAAAATGCATTGATATTACTCACGAGTGCTGTAAATGGCAGTGCAAGGAGCTACCTTAATACTCTCCCGGCTCTATCATCCATGCTCCGTAGTTAGAGCAACAACCTTAATGTGCTTGCATTTGGCCCACCTTGGCGATTCCCACTTCTCCATCTCGAATCTGCCAATCTCTCCCCCGTCAAACAAAGCATGAAACAAGAAGAAACCCCCTTGGAAGCAATGGGGAATAGAGTAGAAGCACCAAGTACAGTACACGTATTGGACCCCTAAGAGTACATTACTTAACCTGTCACTGTCCATGCCCTTCATACGTCATTCACGTGCAGCCCCCAGTGACACTTCCCTCTCACACGTTCCCACGCATTTCCCCACTGAAAAAGGGCGTCGATCTCGATCCAACAACGAGAGCCTTGCGTCATCGCCCGTCGGCTCCCCTTTCAGCTGCTCAGACCAGCAAATTCCAAGCTTCAGAACGCAAGCAACTGTAGCATTACCGGAACATTTTGTCAAGGAACTAAGGTTTATGCTTGTCAAAAATAGCAGCACAGAGCATGTCCACTCCCCACCACTTGCATGTAAATGTACCTACTCCAATTCGAATAGCTGTACAAGTACACGCAAAACTTGGCTATGCAAATCCCCTCCGTCATTGCCGTCATACGTGTGTTGTGTCCATGTCTGTTCCCCCCAGCCTCGCTCGCCATGGCCATTCAGCGAGTAGAATCCCGGATTCTGGTTAGTCCAAAGTCGCTCCCATCTTGGAGACCGTGCTACGTCGACGTCAGAGGCGGGCTTTCAACCCAATTGCCCTTTTATTAAAAGGGCCGCCTCTTGAACTCTGCCCCCATTTTCCAAGTGATTTCTACCAGACCCAATTCTTTCTACTCAACTTCGTACTATGATACCCATCATCGACACATCTCGTCTACGTAACTATCTTCTTCTTCTCAACGCCAAAAACCACTAAACGCACACCACTTACACAATGAGTTCCGCCATGGAGACCATCAACCAACTCGCTACATCCGCCGCAAAGGCCGTCTGGGGCGATTCCAGCACCGACGAAACCCACAAGGAGCCCATCTCAGGCGCCACCGGCGACGTTTCCAAGGGCGAGCCTTATGACGCTGGCAACTTGGGTATGATTGACAACNNNCTACTACATGATACTATCCGACCAATAACTAATGCAAAAGCGTCCATATTAGATATCAAAGACCAAAACAAGGTCGAATCCAGCCTCAAGGGCCAAGAAGACGACTCACCCTCAGACCTAGCCGAAAACGAATACTACGCGCTCTCATCCTCCGCAAAGGACAAGCCCCTCCCCGAAAGCCCTCGAACCAAAGAACCCATCGGTGGTCAACTCCAGGATAGAACCAAGAGCAACCTCAATGACACAACAACCAAGAGTAACCTCAATGACACAACAACCAAGAGTAACCTCAAGGACACAACAACAGGCACAAACGCAGACGATGATGTAAACCCCGAAGAAGGCAAACCCCTCGACAAGCTCACCGGCGCCGGCCCCCGCCCCGTCGAAGAGCTCGCCAAGGAAAACGGCGGAAACGCCGCCGCCGCAAGCTCCAACGACGCCGTGCAGGAGGAGGATAACAGCAAGCCGAAGGAGCAGAAGTTGCCCGAGGACAACAGCTCCCAGCAGCCCGGCGGCGATCAGAAGTGGGAAGCTTCTGAAGAAGACTACGTTAAGACGACGGGGCTTGCGGCTGATGGCGGTAACTTTGATGCTGCGAAGCCTGGAGCTGGAGTTGAAGCCGATCGTATGTTATTCCCCCACTGCTCTNNNCCTATACTTTCTCTCTATTTCCTTTCTCTGTTCTCATGGATATGGNNNATCCCTACTAACCATATATATAGGTTGATGGAGCAAAAGGGCATGAAGATAGATGATGACGATAACAACAACCACAAGGCCGGCGGCAGCTCTGGCCGCAAGAGCTCGGATTCAGGCCGTCATCACAAGGATAAGCCCAGTCTNGGGGAGCGAATCAAGAATAAGCTGCACCGACATTAAATCTGCCATTTGAAGTTCTACCCTGCTTTTTCCCGATTCCCCTTTTGTCCTTTTGTCGGTTTTGTACCAAAGAGTACTATTTTCATGTTGTATCAATTATTTAATCCTGCCTGTATGGAAACAAGGTGTTTGTGTGTATGATACTTTATCTATATTTCCTCGCAAAAAAAGTGTTAGTTACTTCTCACGCTTGAAAAAAAAGATGATATACGATTTCAAAAACGCTCCGAATTTTCAATGCAAGCCTTTCGTAGATTCGATTTCCAAACACTAATGCTAAACGTCAAAACAAGTATATACCATCATAAATAGCCGTACCATATATATATGCAGAGCGTTGGATATATATATGTAATATATATAAAACGGGTATGATATTCCAAGTTTCCCAATCGCCATCCTCAATAGATGAAGAGAAAATTTCCATCCAACTCTAAATCAAGATGCCCAAAGCTCAGGAGTCCGAAAAAAAACATCCCTCGGATAAAGAAAAACTGAGAACGTGGAATAATGTTTTGTTTTGTTTTCTTTGCATCATGCGAACCCAAGTTCCTTCTCGAGCCTTATAAAACCAAGCCATATCAAAACCCATCAGAGGCGCCAACGAGAATGCCAACAAGTTTTGTTTGCGAATCATAATCACAAAGTCGTCAGAGGCGGCAAACCACGGTAAAATCCATACTGCTCTTCATGGTGCCGATGCATTTCAACGTCCAGTCATCCCCACGCGTGGGTCATTGGATGTTGATCGAAATCAGAAAACCCAAGACACCTTGAATGCAATCAATCCATGACGCATTTTTGTACAAGGGCCGTTCAGGCTCGGCTGCATCTTTTCTTTCTTTTCGTCTTTTTTTCCCGTCCATTTCAATTATCCCCCTCTTTTTCGCGCCTCGAATCCCTGGAAAAAAGAAGAAGAAATCCAACTTCCGCTGCGATATAGTACCAGTCCATTCCGGCATGGGACTTTTTTTGTGGCCAGATCTTCCCCATTCTAGATCCTCTTGGTATCATTTCTCTGCTTGCACTCCCTCAAACATGCTTTGTGCTTCTCTTCTATACACTCTGCTTCTCCATTGTACAACACGTTAGACGTCCTTATATATGGGCCCAGTTTGCTGATTGTTTCAAACAATATCAGAAGATCAGGGTTTTGGTGCTCAGGGGCGAGTATTTCACAAAAAGCCAGATTCAGCAAGCACCCTACATCACACGATTCGTTAGCAAATGTGAATGGAAGGATTGAAGCATAGTTCTCCTTTGCTTTGCTTTGTTTTACATACCTGACAATCTTCTCGTCTTCACGCTCACGTGGTTCAATCTGCAAACTCTTGTCGTACATCTCATGTACGTCTCCTGCAGCTTGCATGTTGCTCACTATATAGTCATGCAGTTCAGGGACTGGCTGCAGGGAGTATCCCACATTCTGGTACTGCTGAATGTCGCGGATGACTTCGGCTGTCTTTGCTCTCTTGGCAAAGTTGATCAGGTTGGTCTTCTTAATCACGGAGGGTATACCGTCCTCAATAAAGGTAAGATCGGTCAAGTAAACACCTATGTTCTCCAGNNNAAANNNCCATTCNNNATCACACATTCGCTCAACAGTCCAAACNNNCCGAAAAAGNGGGATACACGGCGGGTTGGCAACGTGAAGCGCCTCACGGTACTCGCCAAAGTTCTTCGTGCTGGCCATAAGTCGACGCATCGTTTCCAGAACAACGCTGGTTCGCTGAGGAACTTGATCCCAGGTTCGCTTCAAACGCGCAATAGGCGCCGTGCCCAACGCTGAGATGATGGATGTCAGGGTGGAGAAGTTGTTGAGACCTCGGCATTTCTGAAACTGTGTTAGCACCGAATTATTCTTNNNATTCAAAAGGGTTAGGATCCGCAAACATACGTCGGCAACGGCAACAAAGTGCTTAATCACCACAACTCGCTTCTTGACATCCATCTGGTTTAGAATCATCTCCGCCACCCAGTTGGTCATCTGGTTAGAGTGCAGAATCAGAGCCTTGACATTCGGAGCCGCGTCAGGGTCGCCATCTGCAACCTTTTTCTGCCACGTCTTATTCAAGCACTCAGTGGCCTTGATCTTGGAGTACAACCGAGACTCGATGATTGTCAGCTGGCGGGCAAACTCTGTCACGTCAATGTCCAGGAACTTGAGTTTTCTCATGTTCTTCGGAATGATGGGCGTTGGAGTGCTCTGGTTCAGGGTTTGAATCATGCGTCTGGCGCCAGCCTCCTTGCCGCTGAGCCTCTGGTCAAGGATCGCCATCAGCGGCCCTGAACCTGGTGTCTCAGTCGACTTGACAGTGTCTCTCGCAAACGTGTACACGTCGCGTATCAGAGTCTTGGACTCGTCGTTGAACTCTTCCATCCAGAAACTGTCGAACCAACTCTTGAGAATGTTGACCACCCTGAATCGGATGAGCTTCTGCTTGCGGTCTCGCCACAACTCATAGTCTTGCTGCGTGAGGCCCTCCGGAGGCTGTATGCCGAACCGTTGAACCAGCATCTCAAAGAGCTCGCGTGCTGAGGTAAAGGATCGATAAGTCAAGAGGAAGGTGTTGTTAAAACTCGAATCAAGTTTATCATGGCGCGTGAGCTGCTCGACCAGTGCCAAGAGAGATCCTCCCTTGACTGTGGGTGTGGTTGCCTTTGCGTCCCAAGATAGGTCGTTTTCGTGGTCCAGGAGCAGGAACTCGGGCGTATCTTCGTCCGGCTGAAGCTGTGGTGACGGGTCTTCTCCAAAGATCTTCTTGACCTTGGAGTAGTCGCCCTTTCTAGAGAATCCGGGGGANGCATCGCCCTCGGAGTATGACTGGGTGGTGATGAGTGGCGGTCGGACTGGCGCAGTCCTTGAGTCTGACCGTTGATGCGGCCTGTCGTAAGGCATAGTCTCTCCTCGCTGGAGTTGGCCCCGCGGTGGTTGACGGGCCTTTGCTTGCTGCTGCTGCATGTTGATCAAGACCTGCTCTGAAAGCAGCTGTAGTGAGAATCCAGTGTGCGATGAGTTCGTCTCGAGCGCTCTCGCGCATTGGCGAACATAGTCGAGACGGCTCTCGAGAGGCTCTCCCCGAACTTCTGACCATTCGTCCGCCAGGGGTCCGGCGACGGCTTGGCAGCTTAACATGAGGTCGGCAATGTTGTCGTACAACGATTGCTTGTTGATGCTAAAGTCTTCCAACTGCGGTGTCTGGAATGTATTGCCCAAAGATGACAGGTCAACGGATTCAATCATGGCAATCCACGGCCTAAACGTCTCTACAACCTTGCCACCGGCAAAGCAGACATTGTTAGCAATGGCCTCGTGTCGCTGAGGAGAGATGATTTTTTCGGGAGCTGTAAGGTTCTTTTCCAGCTCCCGAATGCTAGACACGAGAATTCTCTTGTGCTCATCTAACCTCTCGAGGAGATTACCATCAAGGACTGCGGTGGGCTCGGAGAGACCCTCCTCATCGTCAAGGAAGTTGGGGGACATTAAATCATGGAAATCTAGCCCGTTGCTCTGCCAGCTCCCACCTGAGGTGCTGCCAATGACAAAGCCAGGGAAAAGTCGGGGGATGTCCTCTCCTCTCTGTTGCCTGGCAACTTCAACATAGCTGAAGACGCCACCCAACACACCGTCGGCCTCCTGGAGACACTTTTGAACGGATTCCGCATTGGGCCAATCGGCGGCAGCAATGTGTGAAGAAATAACCAGCTTGGAAAACTTGGACATCATATCTCGGAAGTGGGGGTAGAGTGCCTTGTTAGTAGAGATGATGGAAGGCTGGCCAGAATGGTTGTCCGTGGTCCCTGAGCCGGCGGCAAGAAGTAGTCTGAGGTGATCGGAAATATCTTCGGCCCTGGCCACGTATTCGGAGCGGGCGTTGTTGGTGACGGCCTCGCGATATCGGTCGATGGCGCGCTTCATGTTGGTGACAAGGAGACTCCAGGTGAGGGGCGGCGTGGATCCATCATCGAAGAAAGACTTGGGCACGCTGGTCGTGGCCGGCACGTTGTAGGTGGTGCTGGTGAAGGATGTGGCCGATGCAATGTTTGGTGGTTGGTTGGTGTTGGCGAATCCGAGGGCGTATGCATCGCTTCTCTTGCGCCGAGCGGGAGAAGTGCCATTCATCGAGTCCATTGATGTTGACGGGGAGAGTGCTGCACTGAATGAACCTCGAATGCGAGGCTGATAGAGAGTTAGTTCCAAGTACTTGTCTATTTTGTTTGACCATGTNNNATGGACAGATGTACTTACCATAGACCCTCTGGACGCGAGCATCAGAGATTCCCCTTCAGCTTCTGAAGCTGAAGTCGCCGAGTCGTCGTCCTCGTCCTGGGTCAGCCCACGCGCCATCATTTCTGGCGGCGGCCGTGTCTTCTCGGGCATGGCAACGTTCATACGGTCCCTGGGGCCTGTCTCAGCTGAGGACACGGGCGATTCTAGAGGCAGCTCCATGCTGCGATCACCCGTCATCATGTTGTAGTAGAAGAGGCGGCCATCTGGCGTGGCCTGCGGAATCCAAAAATCGGCGCGAGACTTGTCACCGCCCATGTCGGTGCCCTCAAGCGGCAGGCTACCAAAGCCTTCACCCTCAGAATCCTCGTCCTGGTCGGCACTGTCTTCGTAGATATCGTTTTCCTCCATTTCGTCCTCCATGTGGTGGTTGACATGGCCGTTTTGGCCCATGTCGGGAAACTCGTCGGGGCTAGTGATGGCCTGGCAGTAATTGCTGGGAAACCAGCCGCGCACTCCATTGATGACACCGTCCCACCAGCCGCTCTCGAGCTGGGTGATGACCTGGATGATGTCGCCCTCGTGGAAGCTGAGACTGGTCCTGTCGTCGGCCTCGTAGTCGTAGAGAGCACGGACATACATGCTGCCGGGCGGCGCAGTTCCCACGACGCCGTCCATGGTTTTTGGCGCGCGCGTGTGGGGGAAGAGCTAGAGAGAGGGGGAAAGGAGAAGTTGGGGAGCGAGAGAGAGCGCGCAAGAGAGAGTCGGAGAGGGCTTCGACAAAGGCCCAAACGCGATGGCGATGACCGGGATGGGCGAGATGGCGATCGAGTCACGGTTTGCGCTCGAGGCCGCGGAGGATCTGTGCCAGCAGAGAGCAAGTCGAGTCGGGTCGAGTCGAGTCGGGATCGGATCAGATCAGATCAGGATGAGATGGCGACAAAATCACCGCAGGACATGGTCCGCGAGTCAGCCTTGTTGCAAGCCGGCGGCGCGCGCTGGGCCGATTCCAATGCCAATGAGCATGCCACCAATGTTGCAGGCGGGAAGCAGGCGAGACGTGCTCGATGGGTCGGAGATGTTCAGCAGATCGCTGGGGGGAAAGGGGAGGCTATCGTCGACTGGAGTTTCGAGTGGCGGCAATTGGGGTGGTGGCCTCGCTGTGTTTCTGGCGCTGCTGCAGAAAGGGCACGCTTGCTGCTAGACCGTTACGGGCACTGGGGGAGATTTAGGCGAGACAAGAGCACTGATGGAGGCGCTGTATCTCCATGTGCTAGTGGGCGCGGGCGTCCTCCACTTCTACAATGGATCGGTTCTGGCAGCGTTAGCGAAGTACAAGGCCCAGATACTGCCCGTTACAGCAACCCCACGCGCCGTCAACCTCTGGAATCCGACAGCTGCTGGGGGAACTCGACGCACCTGAAGCATGCTTGTCGATCGCCAAACAAACGTGGAAGTGGAAGCGCAGTGCAGGCTCAAGCAGCACGAACAACGCGCGACATCAGACCGGCGGAAACGAGACAGTTGCATGTACTCCGTATCTACTTCCCATGGACCCCCAAAATGAGACGAGCCCCGTTCGCCATGCTCCGTCGCTCCAGCTTAGCGCCATGCACGCAGCCAGGTACAGCTACCCTGGGCAGCCACAGACGGCCGGCCACATGCTTCGTACCCGATACTTGCGCGCGCTCGAACTGGTGGCTGGCCACTAGGAGGAAGCGATAGCTGCAGCACCTCCTGAACCGTTGAAACCTCGCAGCACACCAGCCATTGATGGATGTGTTAGGCCGGTACATACTCTTACATGGTCTTGCACCAACAAATTTCAAAATTGAATTGAATGCATCAATCAAGCTAGATGGACCCACGACGTGCCGGAGCTTGTCCATGATTGGAGATTTGTGCTTCAGAAACGGACGAGCAACGATTTCTCGAACATTGAATGGAACAGTTACATGAGATACGATATCAATACGTACGTGAATGGGTCTCCAAACACGCGCAAAGGGCGCACAGACAGGCACATGTGCAGTGCATGGTGCCTCTTGTAAGCCATCCATCTGATCCATTCAATATCATCCCTACAAGTTGGTCGACTCCATTGCCTAGAATGGAAAAACGCTTGATTGTTCTGTTTGTTGCAGCTGTCATCTCATAAATACGGATAACATATGAACATTCCTTCTCCTCCAATCTCCCCAGCTCGTGCCTGTCATTGCCTCTTGACGAAGGGCTTGTCACCTTGCACCCCACGTTTGACCACCTTGCCGGCCATCCAGAAGCGAGAAAGATGAATGAGAATCTACGAAGCCGGATGGGAAGGGGATGTCACGGATCGGCTGTCCTCTTTCTACTATGGATACGATAAGAAGCTATGCTTCACCTTCTGTGCTGCAACTCTGAGCTACTACGATGGCAGAAGCGTTGGTCATACCGCTTCCGTTGCATTGCAATTCGAGACAGACCAACCTATACAATCTTTGTTGGGACTATTGCAAAGGACGGAGTATGACTGGGAGCACAGCTACCTATCTCTCTCTACCAGGGATTATTCGGCCCTCAAATCTTGGAGCGACGGCATACAGTATGGTGGGCAGGCAAATGCAATGCAATCCTCCCACGCACACACAGCACAAAGAGAGAATCAGCCAGCAAAGGCATAATTCTGCGCCGAGAGCTGGCATCAAAGTGAACCTACTCATTTACACATGGCCCGAATAGTCGGCCTCTTCATACCGCCTCTTCGACCTTGGCCCCCTTCGCATGAATAAACGCTAGCAAACCCACAAAGTGTCGGCCAACGCATCAAGCAAAAGAGAAAACTCGGTAATGAACTCGGACACGAAAGACACTTCGGAGGAGTCCGCCGAACAGGATCAAATCTGAATAGTCTCAAAATCACGGCTCGCAAATTTTTTGAGCGAAATGGGGCGGCCGCGTTCCAGATAGAAAGCCTTCAAGAAAAAGCACGAGCACGCACCACCCAGCCAGCAAAAGCAGCATCCCGCCACTAACAAGCAAAGAAAAAACAATTACAGTACAGCTTCAGGGACGGGACTGAACTACTTTTTCGCCAAGTTTTCGCCTGACAAAGGCGCGGAAAGCTGCGTCAAAAGTCATTCCCGGAACCGACCAACCGGCCACTAGTACTTTGTGCTAGAACTAGCAGCAGAGCTAGAGTCACCAGCAAATTGAGCTTTTCTCGTGTCACGACAATGAAAAGCTGCGCCCATGGCAACGAAGGGCTCGCGGGATTCTAGAAAGTGGATGTGCCAATTTACTCCCAGGGGCGCGAAAGGAGGACGAGGGGCCATGGCTCGCCTTCAGAACAGGCGCAAGTACCGCTACCAGTCAGATACAACGTGGGGCTGGTGCCCGGAGCGGCCAGCGTCTTAGGTCCCGGAAGCTTGCCCCGGACCCGCCCAAGAACCAGGTACTGTACTCGTACATTGTCGTGCCTCTAACCAGCAACAGCTACAGTATTTCGGTGTCTGGTACAGTATAATGAGGATTGGACGTCTGCTGGCACTGTGACGGCATGGTCAACTCTAATTTACAGAGACACAGCACTGGAGCACTTCATACAAGGGTCATCCTCCACTGGCGAGTACGCGGAAACGGTGCGGATTCGGCTTAAACGGTGGTGGCTGGGCTTGTGCAGTGCAATTTGTGCATGTTTCAGTCACCGTTCCGTTTCCCGCGTTGGCGCACCTCTGAGAGGTACTTTGGCCAAAGAGAAAGGCTGCTGATAAGCGTGCATGTTCGTACTGTGCGGCCAGTGACGCGCTGCCATCGTGTACATGCTGGCCGGAGCTTCTGCTGCTGACTTTCGAGTGTCGATATTATGGCAGCACTGAAAATAGGGGTCTGGTCGCTTTTGTCTGTGCCGCCTTACGAGTATCCTAAGCCGCCTTACGGGAATAGGGAGCTGGGTGTACCAGGGATTGATGAAGTGAGCACCACGCTCAACGAATTTGATGCATGTAATTTGGCAGACACACACACCGCTGGAGCTGCTTCTACTTTGAGTTACAGCGTCTTTGAACGTCGGTGGTGCTGTTGTTGCATGCTGCAAATGGACGATCATCCCAAGATACCTACGCTGCAATACACGTACTTGTATTTAAGTACGTGTATGAGACAGACAAAGGCCTCAAGACAAAGAGCCAGACAAAGGCCTCAAGACAAAGAGCCAGACAGAGTATGGGGTAAAAGAAGACAAAAAAGTCTAGAGATTTCCCCTCCATCACATGAGTGAGTCCATCCAGATTTGAACCCATTCGCTACATCCACCCGGTGCCGTATGGAGCATCGTCACAATCTACCGAGGCAGCGGTTCAAGGCTCCGGTGTGTGGATGTTGCTTTTTTAGTGCAGCGCGTGTCAACTTGTCCAAGGACAGCCAGCTGTGCCCACAACGACTCCGTTAACTCCATCTGATCTGAAGACATGAGATGATACAGTATTGTCCGAGCCAGCCTGATTGATGGTACTCGTACAACAGCATCCTTTTCGAGAGAAGGAAGATACGATATGCCTGGCTTTGTCAGCTTCGGTCGTATGCACCCCACGCCGCCCGAGAGCTGACTAGAGCCGCTGCGGGTTGACGGAGCGGGAGATGCAGCCACGAGAGGAGCAAAATAGGACGGGCAGACATGTAGAGTAAGACGGTAAGACGGCGATCTCACAGGTAAGGTACAGTACAGTACTCGCAGATCCAAGTGCCTCGGTGGAATTGGCCTGTTGCACAGCCAATGCACGCTTACCTGTGCTCTTCGTGTACGAGTAATACGTATGGACAGCAGTGGCCATTGTGGTGATGCCCGATTTCTAATAATACTCGGCCGGGAGATTTGGTGTCCATTACTAGCAACTTCGCCGCTTGGGAGGCGCCAACGGACGGGCTCGTATACACCAGTCATTCGAGCACCTGAAACGACTTCTCACCGTGACTAAGACATTCCACCTCGATCAAGGCTGAGTGGCGGTCTACTGCAGTGTGTCCGACAGGTATTGGACAACGTTCGTTTTCCCATCACCGCCAGTCTGGCTGATTTGATCCCATGGATGATGGCCAAACCGAGCACTGCGAGTACAGGTAACGGTACATGCAATGCATGCACGCATCTGCATGCCCCCTGCCCGGTTTCTTGGTGAGTAGTGGTTGATTTTCCCGTACACGCACCTGGTCCAAGCACGGAACACGGAGAGAAGTGCTCACGGAATGGAAGAAGGGGGTCTAGTTTCAACGCTGCCCCTGTCTCCTTTATGCACGAGAATGCATTCATGTGCCTTAGCACGAGTAGCGTGTACAGGTACGTGGGCGAGGGCAGGCATCTGGGAATGCGTCCATCTCCACTACTGGAAAAGTACTTTCCAGAGTAGTAGACACCGACTGTTGGACAGTACCTGTCAGGCAGGATTGCATCGCATTGTCTCACCCAGCGAGCCCGTCAGCGAATGCGCAGTACTTGGCGCCAGCAACCTCACACTTGCATTCGAGGTATCTGTCGGGTAGCCATGAGGGCATCCCCTGTAATGGACGCTGCCCGTAGCTTTTGCTGGGTACAGATACTTGCAGGCCTGACAAGCATACAGTATCCATCAATTGATGCTTGAAGAGTTGAGCGCTTCTAGAAGGTGTTTTGTCAGATGGCACCGATTGTTTTGCGCCTTGACCGCGAGTCATTGGTACAGCATACAGGCACAGCCATATATGTACATATAAACAGTTATACATAATAAAATTACTTTCCAATAGAGGAAGACGAGGTGATAGAGCTACACAGCTCAGTGTATTCATGGCGTCGAGGCTGGCAGTGACGATAACCTTGGCCAGACTGTGCTCAATGAGCGGTGTGCAACGGCTAATACAGTGCGATGCATTGTTACTAAGACGGAAGCTGGTTACTCCCAGGGCCGTCGTGTTCTCAAGAGTCGCCCAAGTGGTGACTCGGTAGTCCGCTCTCAGCTCCTAAGTTCGGACATGGCGCCCGTGGTGGGTTGGTGTGGATCGCCAGATGCAAGACCGGCCTCGTTGTGGTGATAGAACCCAGCTCCGATGCTATGGAGGCGGGATCGCGGAGACCGACCAGGTGCTCATTGTCTCTTTCCGCTCCATCATGACGCGCGCCGGATCTTGATCAGTTTGGGCGTCCGAGTACCGGTACCGGGACGTGCGTCCATCTCGATTTCTCGAAAAGAGCAGGGCCCAAACAATCTCCCCTCCAGCTCTGTTCGGTACTTAGATTCTCAAATGTAATTCAAGACAAGGCGGCGCATTTTGGCGTCTCTGTCTCCCAGGGAGACGTTGGGAGTGGGCACCGCTATTGCTAGCACCAGCACTTGTAGCATGTGTGTCTTATCCACCTCGCAGAGTGGTAATGGGCTTGGCGGATACTTGCCATATTGGGCCTTTTGCGAGGCCTGGCGGCACTGATCGATTCCTAGAACGTCCGATCCAGCTTACTTTGGCGAGCGCATGTGTGAGTGCACTGTTGCAGTACACATGCTACTGCAGCGGAGCAGCATTGGCGGCGGCAGCGACATTCAACGTCTCTTGGCCCTTTCAACGAACCAAACACACCAGCTCTCTTATGGTGGCTGCTCGACACTTTTCGGTGTCCGTAGTGATGGCAGAAGGGAGGGGGAGAAGGGAGAAGGTGGGGGTTCGCTCGGCCTGCCTGAGGACCAACAACGCACAGTGCTGGCCAGGGAATATCGATCGTGTCTGTTCTCGTGATGCCACCATGTAGCACGGAGCAAAGGACAGCACATCATCTCCAAGGCTCCTGATGCCGCCAGCATGTAGACGCAAGCTGTGCTGACCGACTGTCGCCAGAACCCGATGGTGGGGTGGCCATGGGCTCTACTGTACGAGTACAGGCTGCAGGCGGCGCGCTATTCATCCATGTTAGCAGGACAAACAGACTTGCAGCGCCTATCAATCAAGCCCCCAGCACGGCTGTACGTGTGATCAATGGATCAATGTGCTAAAACACGCGGGACATGATGCCACCCTGCATGGAAGCTGAGAGGCCGCGGGGTGGAAGAGGGACGGGAATAGGGAGACGGCGGATGAGTTCTTGTAGCCGCGAGGGAATAAAGGGGAATGATTAAATAGCCGACGAATGACAAAGGAAGAGTTTAATAGGAAAAAGCAATAAAGAGACGAACGGGCAATAGATGGAAATGAAAGCACAAAGAAAAAAAGTTGGTGGGGGGATGGAGTGAAGAGGACGGATAGGCGGAAGACGCAGGTCCGGTCACTGGAGATGATGGATCACTGATTGATCAGTGGCAGTCAAGTAGAGGTACGAGGATCCGTAGGCACTTGTACCCTGTACGAGAGTTGGCCGGCATGGCGCTCGGGTGTGCCTGGTTTTCCTCCCTTGCTGTCCCGCGACTCAGGCATTTTTTCCTTTTTTCCCTCTTGCCTCTTGCGCACGGAGGCCATTTGGGTCTGTGTTTTTGCAGTGCCGCTTTTAAGGCAGAGTCCCTGTTTCTTTGCTTTTTACTCTTTGCTTTTTTGCTTTTCCCTTTTTTCTTTTTACCTTTTAGTTGGGCCGAACTGGCGGGAGGCGTGCTGACCTGGCCTGGCTGGACTGGACTGGGCTGGCCGTGGCTGACCTGATCGGACGGGACGTGTTCGAGGACGATGCGCCAACGCATTTGATGGCAACGGGTGATCCCGAGGGCGAAAGAAGGAGGCGCGAGAGTGTGTAACTGGTGATGATGAGACGAGATGAGATGAGCTGGGAATCTGTCCTTGGTCGTCTTTGCTGGCTTCACGAGTTGGATAGCTGACACCCTCGTTCGGCGCAGACACGTAGATATACAATGCCGTAGTCGGTATACTTGCAGCGCAGAGAGTAGAGCGTCCATGGAAATATATGGAGTTGCATCCAGGCGGACTAGGCATGTCGCAGTCGCAGGCACTCCGCAAGCAATTCATTCTTCCAAGTCTCGTGTGGGTTCGGAGAGCGAAATCGAAATGGCACGGCAAAGCTGGTGGTGTCAGTTCGGTGCTAGTGCTTGGAGCTATCAATCCTCGCGGCCAAGCGTGTGACTCCGGCAACCAGAGCCTGGAGCCCCGACAAGCTGCGAGGCAACGGCGGGCCAATGGCGGGGCAGGGCTTGCAAGCTTGGGTGCGTACCGGTACCTAGCCTGAACCCGGACCGCGCTGAGGTGCGAGTACCCAGAGGTACCGCCCCTTGCGCCTCCCCCTACTTCCATGTACGTACTTTGCAGCGCCGGTGTCATCTGGTGTGCTCTGTCCACAGTCCAGCACAGCAGCACCGCCAAACCGCGCTGCTGGAGGGGCCGAGCTTCGCCCCTCTTGCGCTGACGGGACCCCCGCTGGAGGCACTTGGTAGCGTCGGTCGCCAGCGCAGCAGGCCGCTGTGTCGCGTTTGAGAGGTGGGCTCCATCGTCGTCGCTTGCCCGGGTGTGCTCGTGATGCCTCTGCGAGTACCGCCGCCGCGGACGATGGCCGCAGAGATACCTGCTGCGCCTGCGTCGGTACTTGGCTGCCGCGTCTGGCACGTCGCCGGGCCTGCGAGGTCGCGGTACAAGTGCCCCCTCCGACGCCCCGTCTGCTGGCCGTACCGCGCTGTACCGCGCTGTACTTACGTCTCGTACCGCTACATGCACAGCACAGCAACTTCCAGCCAGGTACCCGCGCTCCAGTCCAGTGGGCACAGCACAGCACAGCGCATTTTCGCACCATGGACAGCCTCCCCTCCCCCTCCATCCCTCTTTTTCCCGCCCCGACTCGACCAGACTTTTTTTTCCAGGTATTCTCCAGTGCCCTCTGCCCTCTGTGCTGCTTCCCCCTCCTTCTGCGCACCCACCCCTCCCAAAATTCTTACCCCCCAGTGGCTTGCTGTCCGCGTCCCCCGAATTGAAATCTTTCCCCTCCCCCCTCCCGCCGTCTTTCCTTCATTTACTGCCCTCGCCCTCTTAACCCGCCTCTCCCCTCTTCGTCTGCCACCATCTTCGTTGCCCCCAACGACAAACTACACCAGCTTCACAGCATCGCCATTCTCTGTCCGATCCCCGACATTCTATCCGTCGAGGCCTCCAGAAGCCTCTGTCCTCACCAACCCACATCTATCATCTTTCCATGACCAGAATACCGTATTTTCCAATGAGCAGCATCAACATCGAGGCCACCGCAGTCACACTTTAAACCCCACGGGCGCGCGTGCGAGCGAGGAGCTAGGAGTCGAGAGCGAGAGCGAGAGAATTCGCATCACCACCAGAGCACGAGTACGATATTCAACCATCGTAGCGTCCGCCCCAGCCGGCAGAGCCGAGCGTCGCGTCAGCGCAAAACACACACATCGCCATCTTCATCCCCCATCAAACCACAGCACGCGACTTTGCCCAAAATGCCTGGCGCCAGCGTCGCAGTTCTCCCGCCTCCAGCGGCCTCGACCCCGTCCTCGCGGAAGGCGTCTCTCGCACCAGAACGCAAATACAAATGCCAGTTCTGCAACAGAGCCTTCAGCCGAAGCGAGCATCGAAGCCGTCACGAGCGATCACGTACGTCTCCCAGAAAAAAATTCTCCCTCGAAAAAATTACCTTGAGCATTCTTCGCTCTCCACTTGCCAGCTCTGCTAACTCCCTTCTTCTTAGAACCAAGGAACGTCCCTTTAAGTGCATGAAGTGCCGAAGTACCTTTGTTCGTCGCGACCTTTTGCTCCGACATGATCGCACAGTCCACGCCAAAGATGGCGGCGTNCCCCTTCACAGCGACGGCAAGCGTCGTGCTGGTCCCAAGACTCGAGCCATCGGCGGCCCCTCCAAATCCTCAATCGCCTTGGACACCTCCACCCTGGAGCAGATGGAAGCTAGCGGCGACGGCATTTTCGATGTCGAGGCCGCCGCCATGCTCGTCGCCGACCTGCATCACAAAGCCACTGCTGCCATGCGCGGAGACGATGGATCTTACGAAGACGGCGCATCCATGGCCTTTTCCCCACGAAGCTCCACCGTCATGGAGCCTGCCGTCACATACCCATCTGGTGCCATCGCCCTCCCGCAAGTCCAGTGGGACAACTTCATGGCCGAACCCAAGCCTCACTCCATCACCTCGAGCGCCTCGGGCTCTTTCGAGTCGTCGCAACCCTTTGCCGGTGCAAACAGACTGTCGCACGGCCAGTTGCCTCCCTTTAGCGGCCGAAACTGCAATGGTCTTGTGCCAGCGCTTCAGTCTATGATCAATTCGCTCCCCGCCTCTGGCCCCGAGATCCCAGCCCCTCAGTCTCCCTCCGCGGTAGACTCGCAGCAGGCTGGTTTCAGAGCTCCTCAGGTTTCTGGCGATGATGAGCGAAACATGATTCTGGACAACATCCGCAGCACTGACCGAGAGCATGCCATTCCCGAGAGCTTTCGTCTCCCCGGCCTGGGCTCTCTGAACCGCTACCTGGCCACCTACTTTGGGCTGTTCCACCACCATCTGCCCTTCCTGCATCCTGCTTCCTTCACCCCGTCTCAGGTGTCGCCCCCGCTGCTCTTGGCCGTCCTCAGCATTGGCGCTCTCTATGCCTTTGATCAGGACCAGGCCTATATGCTCCACATCGGGTCCAAGGTTCTCGTTAACCAGTTCCTCCAGAACAAGGAGAACTTTAGCTCTCGCAAGTGTCCCCTGTGGACCATGCAGAGCTCTCTCCTCAACATGATCTTTGCCAGCTGGAGCGGCGACCCCAAGGGCTTGGAGTGGGCATGCTCCATCAAGAGTCTCCTCGCCAACATGGTGGCTGGAAACCGTTACGAGCTCAAGCTTCGCCAGGAGGCCCGCGGCTCAGCCAAGCCTACTCGCGCAGAGTGGGTTGAGGACGAGGGCTGCCGCCGCACATACTATGCGGTCTACATTTTTTTTGGCTTGTTGACCCTGACGTTTAATCACACCCCAGCCATCGGCTTCAACGAGTTTGAGGACCTGCAGCTTCCTTCGACAGAGGCCTTGTGGAACATGCAGGTTGCCGACGAGGCTGCATGGGCCGAGCAGCTCGAGAAGAACCCCGCCGCCATCTTCATGGAAGCTCATGACAATCTCTTCCAGGGTGAAGCGATCAAGTACAGCGCCTTTTCCACTCGTGTTATGATCAATGCCTTGTTCCTCGAAGTATGGTACCACAAACGTAGCCCAGAGGCCTTGCAGGATGTCGTGACCGAGTACAAGCTTAGACTCGCCCTGGAGACGTGGGAGAAGTCGTTGGACCTGTGCGAACCGGAATCTGTCGTGGTGCCCCTTAGCGCTCCCCACAAAGGTCACCCCCTCATCTTCAATGCCCGCGCCATGTACCGTAACGCCCGCGCCCGTCTCGAGGTTGACCTGAAGACCGTGCAAGAGGCCCTGCGATACCACGAGCCGTACGAGGTCGCTGCCGCCATGTCTCATGCTCGGGACCGCGTCAAGCGCTCCAGCGAGATGATCAAGGTGATTGAAGAGTGCTACAACTGCCTGGAGACGGCCGTCGTTCAGGGCGTCCGCTGGGTGGCGCGCACCTCGTCGACCAACTGGAGCGTCGAGCACCCCCTGTGCGGCCTGGATCTGATGATCATCCTCACGCTGTGGCTGTATCGCCTGGAACACGACGAAGAGCCAGCAACGCCCGAGGAGGTGGCCATGTACTACAAGGTCCGACAGCTCTTTGTCAAGGACTTTGACGAGAGCATCATTGCCAACTTGAGCTCCGTGGTTGCGCGCCTCTGGGGCTCCATGTTGGACGAAGTTGTTGTGTGGGGAATTACCCGTCTCATGGGCGAATCATTCAAACTGCATTCAGAAGCCCTTGTCGGCTATGTCGGCGACGAAGCTTCCTCTAATGTATCGACTCCCTCGATGACCTCGCAGGGAGCGGACGAGGACAGCGTGTACTAAATACATATGCGATGACGAAACGACTACTTTTCTTTTCTCTTCTCTCTGTTCATCTTTATCAGGAGAGCGCGAAACCACGCGCCGGACTTTCTTAACGCAAAACTCGATTTTATGGCTCATTTCCTCTTCTTTCCTTTCCTTTTTTCTCTTTCAACTTATTTTTTCTGGCTTGTCAATTTTCAACATTGTGGCGCGTGCGGTCCGGAACGGAGTAAGGCTAATGCTGGGAATGTGCTGTTTGAATTATTTCTCTTTTTTTCTTTTTCTCTTTTTGTCTTGGTTTCTCATCTCATTTCCTTGACGGCTCCTGAGACAGGGCAGGTGATCGTGTGTCCTAGTATGTGTTCTGTTACTGCTCTTAATTATTGGCTTTGATTTGATTGACTTTGTTTTGCATGGGTCGATCGAAAGGATCACGGGGGGTAATTCTGGAGAGGCGGCGAAAGCAGGGAAATACTGGCGGGATAAAGGATTGGACGTTTCGCATGATTTCGGGGCTCCGAGAAAGGAATATTTGGATCTCGACACCGCGGCAGCGCAAGCTAATGAACTGCGAGGGCAGGTTGATTGGCTGGTCCATGATGGTGATGCCGCCTTTTTCGCATTTCCCTTTTTTGTTTCTAATGGCCCTTGTTGCCCCCTTTTTTCTCTTACCTTGGTAATTTTTTTTCTTTTCCTTTCATCTTTATCTTTGCAGCGGTTGTTTTTTCCTACTTTCTCTCTTCGCGCTTCTGCTTGTTTGCTGTCACTTTTTCGCTGGCATTGCAGTCTGATCTACCATTGGCAATTTCCAAATTCTCAGATACCTTGTTCGATATACAGATTGCTATTCTTCATTGAACCTTTCTTCTTCTTCTCTCCTCCTTTTTTCTTTCCTTTGAACTGTGTGCTCTCTCCTCTTGTCAACGTTTGTTTGTGTGCTGTGTCTTGTCTTTTTTTCGTCTTGGTTATGCTACGAAGGGATGCTTTACGGAATGACAGCACTCGCGCTTTCACGACATGTCGTGTGTGTGTGCGAGTGCTCATGGACGAGAGCCAGTCCCGCTACTTCGGTGTGTATAGATATTCTAGTACTACAATTCGAATAATTGTGTCTCTGTCAAACCGATGATGCCACGTAGGGTGCCAAGTGTGTATATGTGTACATGTCTGTGACTTTCTACGGTATTCATGCTCCAAGTATACGCCAATTATGCCATGTGACTGCACTAAAGTCGTGATATAATAGGTAGAGTAACTAAGGTAATCAAATGCTTGGCTCCTCCGGCCCATGGTTTAATTACCTTTTACTTTTTGTGGCCGGCCAACCGTTTCCCACGTTCTTGTCAAACCTGCATGTACGACGTGCTCAGGTGTCATCCGATGAGGAGAAGCTGGGGGAGGTCAGAAGGGCAGTTAGAGGTGGTGGTACCTGACTCTTGCTGTCCTCCCCCTTTTACCGACCTTATTCTGGGCAATGACCAAATGGGGAAGGCTGAGGCTTTGGAGATGGTGGTTTGATAGGCTGTCAAGTGGCGATGCCTGATGCGTGAAGATGCCCAACTTGACTTATATTACATGCAGGGTAAGTCATGTACATACAAGCATCGAATGAGTGGCAGAGGACATGGAAGCCAAGAACAAACAACACGGCACGGGCCTTGGTTTCCCCGATAAATACATGTGAAAATTGGTGATTGTGACAGAATAACGGAAGATGCAAGGGAGAGGAGACGACGCGCGAGCCCAGGGTAGGACCGTGTGTAACTTGGAAGCCGCAGGAAGTACAGACAAAGCAGGGCGTCTCGATTTCCCTCATTCTCTCATTTTATTTTTTATCTTTGCGTCGTGCCTGGCCTTTGCACTGCATTTGTGTACTGCAGCTGCTTCCCAAAGACGTGGCCAAGCAGAGAAGAATGTGGCGAGCGCATGCTCATTACCTTCTTCATTGTCTGCTCACGGTCTTGGTGTTTCTGTGGCTTGGGCTGGTTGCCTTGTTCATCGGCTTCTATCTCTTGTCTTTTCTATCTTCTTGTGCATCTAATCATATTTTTCTTCTTCTTCATTTTGCTCACCAATAATCATTTTGCTTTTTCTCTGGTTATATACCACGACTCTTCCCCCCAAAGATGGCTATTGCTCAGGGATTGGGCCTGATGCTGGCCCTGTTGCTGGTGCTCATGTCGGGCCTTGTGGCAGCGGACTGTGAGTGCGGATTTCTCACGCAGAGCTCTGGAAAGAACCAGACACGGAACGGAACTGTAAATGGAAACGAGCAGCTGTTCTTTACCAACATGATGGAGAGCAAGTTCTTTGCGATGCGAGACATTTCGCGGGACGGCACGTGGAAGAGGCAGCAGTACAACGTTTCAGCGAGGGCTGGGAGAGGCGAGTATGGCAAGTCGTTTGGTTTGGACAATGTTTATACGACTGCTCATGAGGGTGGCGATACTGATACCACGGAGAGCGATGGATCGAATAACTCAAATGGTGGTGATGGGGTTGGGCTGGTCGTGGGCAGCACTGTTTGGGATGAGGCTATTCCGGTGGCGGAGCTGGATTCGGCGAGGAAGGACTTGCATTACGGCTCGTATCGCGCGGGCATGAAGCTGACGGCCGTCAATGGAACCTGTGCGGCCTTTTTCTGGGTATGTAATTGTTTTGCTTTGTTGTTGTGTNNNTATCTCATATGCNNNTTGTGTCTCGCATACTTCAATGACACCCAGGAGATTGACATGGAGTTTCTGTCGCGAGAGTTTGACCCCGTGAAGAAGATCTATCCCGCCAACCTCGTGATCCAGTCGGAAGCATCGCGGAAGGCGGGCTATGATGCGTCCAAGACGGGCACCTTCAAGGTGGTCAACCTCACGTTTGATCCTACGGCTGGATTCCACGAGTATCGCTTCGACTACCTACCCAATCGCGTCTTGTTTTACGCCGACAGCCAGCTACTGGCCGAGATGAACGGAACCTCGGTGCCCTCTGGTCCGGGCCACATCATTCTCCAGCATTGGAGCAATGGAAATCCCCTGTGGTCTGGAGGCCCTCCCGAAGAGAATGCTGTTCTCACTGTGAGCTATGTCAAGGCCTATTTTAACTCTTCAGACTCGAATGTTCAGTCAACCTGGGCCGAAAGCTGCCGAAAGGCGCGCAGCGACAGTTCAGACGATAGCAGCAGTGACAGAGTGTGTACGGTTGCCGACGTGACGGCAGCAAACGCCAGCACCGGAGGCACCTTTTTCAATACGAGTGATGCGAACCAGCCAAGCGGTGGCGGAAATGATGAGAGCGGCGCGACGTGTCTGGGCAGCATGGAGGCGAACCAGGCGATTGTGACGAGTGCGATATTGCTGGTGTTGATCATGACTTGCTTGTGAAGGATTCTTCTGGATGGGTTCTTGTGACGTGGATGGAATGAATGGAATGCAATGATGAGTCTATGACTTCAATGTTGTGTGTGCTATGGGCAAATGGAGTTGGAGTTTTTACATGGAAGGAAAACAGTACTTTTGGTTGTATATCATAATGGATAGCTGAGCTTAATCACCGAGACACTACATGGCCAGCTGTGAAGGCGTTGGGTGTCTCTGTTGAATGATGATGACTTTTATTTTTATTTTTCACTGATGAGTTTACACTATGACGACGTAATTCAGCAGCTTGGTTTTACTAAGTGAGGCGCTGGCGGATGTTGGTCAGATGCACGATGCCGTCATGGATCCACAAGACACCGAGCAGCTGGATCTGATGTTTCGCTTTGCTGCTCGAATCTTGCTTCTTTGGGGAGGTGAGGCGGTTTTACCTTTTCAGCAGTGTTGGGCATGTGATTATGCACAGCAGGTGGATAATAGCCAAGACAGCTGAATGACAGTAAAAAGGTTGCCAGCTTAATCATGGGGGATTACGACTGCTTCAACTTTGGGATTATACCGATTGACTGGAATGCTCAACATAAAAAAAATGTGATGCATTATGAGACGGTATATGTGAGAAGGGCAAATATGAGTTTTGATTCGTAGATGAAATGTGAGATGGTGGATGGCATGAATCGTGGCGCGGGCTGAAGCCTGCCCAGCTGACTGTGGAGATGATTTACATGAATCTCTGTCTGGGTTAGATATAAGTATATAATAGTCGGAGCATTTTGGTTCTAGAAGATTTGACATGACTTGTATAACACAATTTCCATGACTTTGATGGAGGTTTAATAATACTACTGTTACTGTTACTTCTGTTGCTACTCACACCAATTCAATTCACTTCCAAATTGCAATCATGACGCCAACTACCCTCAGCGTCGTGGTCAAAAACAACTCGAATGCCTCGCAGCTCTACGCCTACGTCACCGGCCGCGCAGCCCAAGGCCTCTTCTTCCTCAGCGCCGACGGCACGACCCCTACTTCCCAACCTCGCCATCATCTACTTTGCAGCCTCTCGCAAAGGACTGCGCAGTGGCCATTGGCGGGCCGGGCCGGAGCCGCACGCTGACGGTGCCGCGGCTGGACGGGGCGCGGGTCTGGTTCAGCCAGGAGTCGCCGCTGACGTTTCTGGTGAACCCGGGCCCGGCGGTGGTGGAGCCTTCGGCGACGAACCCTGCGGATCCGAATTATGGGATCTTGTGGGCGTTTGCGGAGTTTACGTTGAATGAGGCGGAGTTGTATGTGAATGTGTCGTATGTTGATTTCTTTAGCGTGCCGGTGAGTTTGAGGTTGGAGAATGGGAGTGGGAAGGTTACCAGTGTGGAGGGGATGCCGGAGGGGGCGTTGGATGAGATTTGTGGGAAGTTGAAGGCGCAGGCGGGTGTTGATAAGGCTGGGTGGGATCGACTTGTTGTGACGCAGGCTGGGGGAGTGGGCAGAATTTGCGTGCTTTGAGTCCCAACTCGGGGAGGGTCATGTTTCAGGGGTTGTTTGACGGGTATTATCGCCCATACGTGGACGCCGTGTGGAAGAAGTACCAGTCGATGGACCTCGTCGTCAACATGCAGTTCGCCGACTGGGGTAATGCTACCGGTCGTGTCGATGCTTCAGGCCAGACGCTCACGTTTTCCGGCGGCGGAGGCAGCTTTGCGAAGCCCTCGGAGGGGGACATCTTCTCGTGCGACTCTGGTCCCTTTGCGCACGGGGCGGGCGTGTCGGACAAGCAGCTCAACGTCGGGGCAAGATTGGCGGCGGCGCTGAACAGGAGCACTTTGTTAGATGCGGTGCCGCATCCGGAGGGGAGGATGTGAGCATGTATTATAAGGAGGCTGTGACGAACCACTATGCGAGGATTTGTCATGAGGTGAGTGTTGGGGGAGGGGGTATGCGTTTCCGTATGATGATGTTGGGGCGACGGGGGGACGGACCAGAGCGGGTTTTTGAATGATGGGGATCCGAAGGTGTTGACGATTGGAGTTGGGGGACCTCTTTGAGCTTTGAGGGGGAAGTTTGATCGAGGGATGGTGGAGAAGGAGGAGGAGGAGGTGATGATCTTGTATATATATTGAGTTTGTTTTGGATGTTGATGAATTTGGTTTACGGAGGTGAGATTTGTATATATGGGATTGGGGTTCATGATTTCTTTTGGTTATATGTTTGAGTATATGATTTCTTTCGCTTATATGCATGAGTTTGATGATTTCTTTTGGTTATTTGTTTGAGTACATGAATTCTTTTGATTATATGGATCAATTTGCTATATTCTATTCCAGTTCTTTGCTTCTTTGAGCGTACAGCCTAGACACGATAATTCACATGTCAGTTCCCATGACAATTCCCATGACACTTCATATATACAAGGACGGCATCAGCATCGTGAGTGTTTATTTATAGAAATAGAAAAGTTTGCATAACACGGCCCCGCTGAATTAGCTCACCGTTTCTAGCCCTTCTGGAAAAAGAAGGTTGTTGGCGATCATGGCAAACCTGGTGGATTTGGTTCCTGTTGTTAATTATAGCATCCTTAGCGGGATCCTTCTGACAGAAGCTGAAAAAAAATGCAACAAAAGAGGAGATGTGGTGAGTAAGCCGGAGAGCGGATTGTCCTTGAGACGGGATGTGTGTTGCCACAAGATAAGCTTCATGTTGAGCTGATGGTTGTGATGACTTGTTCGTATCTATCTGGGTTGTACCATTTCTGTGTTACAGCAACTCTTGTGAATAGACTACTGCATGTATAGATTAATTTGTACAATGATATGTATGGTATGGGATGCGCTATTCAGGCAACAACAACGTTGGTTGTACTACTCGTCCCTCACTTACACCAGCAGGGCAGCACCAAGCGTTTACCCGTTTATTCGTACAACTCGTTGCATTCACTCGTATCCTGTGCAAACTTTTTTCTCCATTTCCCAGGAATCTTACCAATTACCCGGTCTCGAATCCAGTTTCCGTGCTTCCTCGCCTTTGTTGCAAGGATGGCACTGCATTATCGGACTCGGAATTCAGCCCAGGTCCACCAACCACAAACCGTTGCACCCACCTTCTCTATTGTTGGGGGCACGGGCCGCGTTCCGTCTCGCTGTTTTAAACAATGCCGATTGAGATGACATTTTGACATGGCAGGGGAAAATAGAGAGATGGGGGCGGCCGGTTGAACTGGGCCGGGGCCGGGGGTGAGAATCGAGAGGGGACTCCGTGTCTGGGCGGGTTTAGAGTTGTTGCAACATCAAATCCAGCAATAGACAGATGCCCATTCTGCGAGTGTTTTTTAGCCCTGCAGCACCACTGTAAGCGTGTACATTATTTCTCTGTCAAGGTTTACATACCGGTGACATTCCCGTGCTGTAGCATGCCCTGTCAAAACGGACTGGATCGGAGTAAGCAGCAATAGATTGGTTGATGCCTGCCAAGCCAGAAGCATAACGAAAACCACCTCCCTAGTACATGTTAGTTGGCCGTAGCACAACGCGAGGGGCTCTCAGCGATGTTGTATTGCATTTGCATCTGATGCTACGTGGACGCTTTGGCTTTGTTCTTGATGCTGCTGTATTCCTCCTCACAGTGACACGACTGTCTTGTAATGTACAGTGCCTTTTTACCCCTCGCATCTTCTGTTACACGTTTATTACATACAGTATGTGTTGTTAGCCCAAAGTCTGTCTGGTGTTTGTTTGTGAAGGATTATCTTGCTTGGTAATAGACATCCCATCCATTGCTCTCTTGCTAACGGGGTACCGCATCCCGCCTGTGGCTTCTGGGCGCCCGGGCTAGTACCTGCCTAAGCACTGCTCCAGCACTTCCCCGTCCCGCCCCCACCAAACCAAGTTCGCCGGCTACTTGATTGATTGATTCTGATTGATTACTGTGCAGCAACATCCATCCCATATAAGTTCAAGGTTACCGGCTAGACAATTTCCTGGGCCAAGCACAATCTCCACCTTCTCGTAACCGCAAGCTAAAGCAACCAAATTCGACCTGGTACGAGCATTAGCATTGCGAGCACTAGCACAACGGCTGACGAGCTGCAGCGGGTGACACAAGCAGGACGTGAAGCTTCCTGGCTTTGGGGCCCCTTGGCGCAGGCAGCAAAAAGGCGCGCGACAGATTGATTGTGAGGGAGAAGAGGCAGAGAGAGAAGCAGAGACGAGACAAGAGAGAGGAGGGGCTGAGAGCGTACTGTATGGAACAGCAGCAGCCAGGCGACGGAATCCCGGAGGCATTTTATCTTGGACCGTCGCGGTGGCATCGCGACTGAAGGCCTCGCTCGGCCTTTTGAACTTTGACTGCTGCTCTACCAACAGAACAGAGCAGAGCGAGCAAGTGACTACACACCAAGAGACTCACGAGAAGAAAGAGAAAGACAAGAGGACGAAAGTGAAAGAGATAGACAGAGTATCAGCGAGAGACAACTGATTCAGCAGCATCGACATCATGGTCTACTGCGGCAAGCCCTCCAAGGGCTGCTCCAACTGCCGAGAGCGCAAGATCCGAGTAGGTTTGCATCATCTACTGCCTCTGTTCCTCTCCTCCTTGACCCTTGAAGCCTCACTTCACTTTACCCTTTGGAGCTTCATCTTCATCATGCAATCCAGCGTGGCGTTTCCGTATTCTTACTTACGCTTCTTTTCTTCTTCCCGCCTGTAGTGCGATCAGAAAGACCCCGGCTGCGCCCAATGCACCAAGCGCCAGATTGAATGCCCCGGCTATCGCAACATCGTCGATCTCATGTTTCGCGATGAGAGCAACCATGTGATCAAAAAGGCAACCACCGCGAAGCCGCGCATCAAGAAGCTGAAACATGGCGTCCGGGCCGCTCCGAAGCTAGACGCGGCGCCTCTACCTCTAGGACCGCCACCGCCCTCTCCGTCGGCGGGTGTCCTGGTTCTGCGCGACAGTCCGCGGCCCTCAAAGGCTCTGAGTCCCTTCAAGTCTCGTCCCAAGAACGGGACTCTTCTGTCCGTGCTGCTGGCTGGCTCCGGTGACCATGGCGACGGCTACGACGACTACGACTCGTGGCAGACCAACTCGTATCCCTACGAGTACGAACGCATTGTCCGTCGCGGCCATGGAGACGACGACGACGACAATGGTGATGATAGCTTTGAATATGACGACGATGACGACATGCTGGTGCACATCCCTTATGCGCCGTCCATTTCTCTCCAGGAACGCGGCACTGCCTTCTTCTTCTCGCGCTATGTCGCCACCGACCATGGCTGCTATCAAAATTACGACTTCATCTACGACATCTGGAAGCCGCCCAGCATGAACCGCGTGAGGGGGCCAGACGCACCCCCGCTTAAGAGGGCAGATGCTCTTATATCTGCCGGCATGACGGCTGTCGGCTTGGTTGGCCTGTCCAAAATCACAGGCGATCGCGAGACAATGACGCGTGCGCAGCAGAGCTATGGCACCGCTCTACAGCTTGCCAACGCTGCTCTCCGAAACCCGGGCGAAGCTGTCGAGGATAGCACAATGCTGGGCGTCCTCATTCTCGGCACATACGAGTTCATCTCTGGGCACACGCCGCAGACGTTGCACGCTTGGCAGGAACACATTAATGGCGCCGCCACGCTTGCCACCATGAGAGGCCAAGCACAGTTTCGAACAAAAGCCGGTGTCAGAATGTTCCTCATGCTATGTCACTCTGTCCTCATCAGCTGCATCCAGAGCGGCCTGCCCATGCCAAAGTCCATTGTGGACCTGCGTAACGAGCTGAGCCATGTGGCGGACAGCAAGCGGCCGGCATGGCGTGTCATTGATCCCTTATACAGGGCCCTTCAGATCCGACACGACATCAAGCACCGACGAATCACCGGCGTGGATGAAATCGTCGGCAGTCTTGTCGAGATTGAAGAGGACTTTGAAAAGCTCATCAATGGACTGCCGCCGTCTTGGCGCTATCAGAATGTCAGGCTGACCAGATCCAACCCGGCCATCATGGGCCGTACGTGCCATGTCTATCCCGGCCTCACCCAGGCCACGGCTTGGAACGCTGTGCGAACCATGAGAATGCTCGTTCAGGAGACGATCCTGGAGCAGCTGTGCCACAGTGTCGAGGATCCCACCACTCTCCCGGTGCACCACCAGATGTTGTTGGTCAAGGCCATGAGAATGCTGCGCATGCTCGGCGAGGCTGTCGTTGGGAGCGTGCCCCAGCACTTTGGTATCGTGAGCTCTCGGGACGTAAAGTACACCAAGACCAAGGAGGCTCAACCTACCGTCACCGCTCAGAATCAGTCATCGACTATTCTAGCGACGCCGTCACTCTTGCCTCCCGCTTCTGACCGAGACGAGAGCAAATCTCCCGTTCCCGCTTGGCCACGGGAGAGCGTAGCCACGCGTCCGACGCTGCTCGACCCAACTCAGTCTGAGTTGGACAATGGTCGAGGCTGTGACTCGGAGAGATTCCTGACGCTGGCTACGGCGAGTAACACAATCATCTGGCCGCTCTATACACTCGGCCTGTCTTCATCCTGCACCCATGAGACGAGTGCCTATATCGTTGATAGACTCATGTCCATCTATCGCGAGACAGGCTTGGAACAGGCCCGAGTTGTGGCAGGCATGATGCAAAACAAGGTTGAGTCTTTGACTTGGGCCAGCATTCCTACAACCCGTTTGCCGTCACTGCCTGATGACGCTTTGCCACTGGTGGTATAGAAAAGTCCTTTCCCTTCTTTTACAATTTCTTCTTTGACCCTTTTGGACTATGACTTCGTTGGATATACTTGGCTACTTTCATTTTTTTCGCTTCATTTTATTCTTTTTGGGTATGAAGAATGCTGACCTGTGGCCCATCATTTCGACTATCTTCCCCCTTTTTTTCTAACTTATTTTTGAGCGATGGATATGATGCCTTTGACCATTCTTTTCTTCATTCTATTTTTTTTTACAGCAGCTATTCAGCTACGACTTCTTTCTTTCCATTTATCTCTCTCATATCGGCAGCGTTTTTTCATATAGTCACAGTTGCATTACATTATCATTTATTTTACCAGATAGACAAAATCTCGCTGTCGCTGTAGCAGTTGAATGTCATTTCCCCCTTTTGGTTTACCAACTATCAAAGTTTCCAAATCCGCCTGCTTTCATCTTCTTGCGCGGCTGTGTCTCCCATGTATCCACGTCGTCTGCATCGCCAGCGCCTCCTCTTTTGTTACTTGACACCCCTTGATCCATTGCGCTCGCGTCCAGATACTTGCCGATGCTCTGCTTCGCATCCGGCTTGGCAAACGTGCCATCGCCGCGCAGCCGTTTGCCCGTCCACGTCGTCTTGTCGTCCTCTGTGCCGCCCTGCAGCCGAATTTCTTCTTGCTGCTTGTCGAGGCGCTCCTTTTCCTTCTTCTGGGCCTGGAATTCTTCAAAGGGGTCTACGAAGACGACGATGTCCTTGATGACGATTTTGTTGAGGGGCCGGTTGGAGCCGTCGGTGGGGACGTCTTCCATTTTGGCGAGGACGTCGAGGCCGGACTCTACGCGGCCGAAGATTGTGTGTTTGCGGTCTAGGTGGGGGTTNGGTTTGTAGGTGATGAAGAATTGGCTCGAGTTTGTGTTTTTGCCCTTGTTGGCCATGGAGACTGTTTGGTTTATNNNTGTTAGTTTGAATCCTACTTGCTGTCTTTGGAGGATAGAATGAAAGTCTTGGAACTTACCGGTGCCTCGCGCGTCATGTGTTAGAGGGCCATCAAACTCGTCGTTAAAGTTCTTGCCCCAGATACTTGTGCCCCCTTGNCCGGTTCCCGTAGGATCGCCGCCTTGGATCATAAAGTTGGGAATGTTTCGATGAAATGCCACACCCTTGTAGTAGCCTGTCTGAGCAAGCCTGATAAAATTCCACACTGCTTTGGGCGCCGTCTCGGTTTGCAGCTCGATGGTGAGGTTGCCCAGGTTGGTCTCTATCCTGGCGTAGCCCTTAGTCTTGACGCGCTTCGGCTTGAGCATAAACTCCTCATCCGTCAGCAGCGCTCTTTCACCGCTCGTCTCGGGCGTCAAGCCAGTGCTGGTGAAACTGGCGGCGGCCTTGCCAGTGGTGTATGCTGCGGCGTTTGCGGCGACCTTTCTGTCCTGTATCATGGGTTGCCGGACAACACCGGCAGAGCCCGCCTGTCTTGACTTTTCTAGCGCGCCTGAGCTTTTGTTGACGTCGCCGCCGGCTTCTCTCGCCTTGCGCGCCTTTTCAACTGCGGCCTTGGCCTTGAGAACCTTGTCGCCCATACTGCCCAGAGCTCCCGCGTTGATGTTTCCGGCCTTGCGCTCCTCTTGCTGCTCCCTTGTCAATTGCGCCTGTTCGCCATCCTGTAGGTATTTAAACTGGTCGAGATTCCGGCTCGCCATGTTCTGGGGGTCCTGGAGAGTGATGATGTCGGCGCGTGTAAAGGGCTGGTCGTCGACCAAATCCAGCCACGACTTGGCCTTGATGTTCATGCGCTCGACGGTGTCCCATGCGAAGACGTTGGCATAGTTGCCATGTCGAATCGCAACGATGTGCGTGTTGTCGGTAAAGACCTTGTAGGTGACGGGATCGATCAGGTCGCCTTTGCCGTCGCTCAGACCCGCGCCGAGCGAGTCTGCCTCTGCATTCCTGGCAAAGTTGAGGCGGATCAGGTCCTTCTTCTGCAGGGGCTCGGCGTTGACGGGGTTCTGGTTCGGGTGCTTCTCGAGCCAGGCGCTGATGACTTCGACGTCGAAGACGGTGCCGTCGGGGGTGCAGACGGGGTTCTTGAAGGGCTGGAGGCTTGCGGCGCAGAAGTTAAAGGGGAGTTTGCGGAAGGGGACATTTTGTGCGGAGCGGGCGCCGGCTCCTACGCTGGCGGAGTAGGCATCTGATGAGGACCATTCGGAATGGGTGATCTGGTAGAGAGTGTATATGTCAGTTCAGTTGAGGGCGCATCGCGTAGAGTAGAGAGATGGGGAGTTGAACAGCAACTTACATAGAGCTTGTCGGTGCCTTTTCCCATGGTTTAAGAAGTACTGATTTTGAAAGGAAGAAATATGAAAGACAAGAGGCAGAGAGATGAATTGAATGGGAAATGTGGTAGAAATCACAATGGCATCTATGTAAAGGGGTATCGTATCGCCTCGTCTGGTAGAGATGATTATGTATGGCCTGCAAAAATGACGGATGACGATGGGCTCGAGAAATAACAGTTGAATCAATTCCTTATCGTTATCAGTACAGCACTACTAGGCCCGGTACCAACGTGCTACAAACAGGTACCGAGATCCCCGAGCTACCCTGGCAAAAGCTACTTTAGCGGGCTGCGTAATTGGCCTTACGTACCACCCAACGGCCCGCATCTTCAGGTACACCGTGCGCGCTTCAATCCCGAAAGCTGCCACCTCGACAAGTCCAGAATCCCGTGGCTTCGTATCCAGTTACTTCCTGCAACTTCGTAATGCTTTAGTGCAGCTCGACGCCTGCAAGAGCTCCAGGATTCTGATCTTCTCTTTTCAATCTCTTCTGCAACAACAATTGCCTATCGCCTCATCCGGCTGCGTCGAACCTACGACAAAAAACACCTCCGACCAGCTGCGCTTTGTTCTGTCTGGTGCCGCGCAATTTGGTCGCTGAATAAACAGTCCAGTCCCGACGAGCGCTGAATCCGATCCCGAACACTCGCCATCGTCGAACCGCTTCTGCTGCCTTGGATCTCCTGGATCCCCTGGATTGAAGCTCCGGCTGCTCATCGCCGACTCTCACTTGCTTCTGCGCTGCGTCTAGATCCGTCGCCAGCATGAGGCCTCTTCTCGGGCTTCTCGCCCTGGGCATGTCGCTCTGGACCGCCCAGGCGCTTGAGGTTCCCATGGTATGCGCGCCAAGTGCTGGACGCCCGNNNGGGGGTAGCATTGGCNNNCCAGCTCTTTTTCTCNNNAACCAAAAGGAAGATTCTCGCCAGTACTGTACAGGTATGCAATATGCCATGCTCATGGCTCCTGGGCTCATCCCGTATCCCTGGTGGGCTAACAAACGCTCTGGAATGTACAGTCGCACGTCTTGGGGCGGGCCGGTTGATCCGTTTATTCTCGTCAAGTTTCTCAACAACACTGCCCCTCAAGGGGACGACCCCATTGCGAGTCTGGTTATTTTCGAGTGGAGAGATGCCGATTTTGTGGGAATCCCGGATCCAGACATTCAAGCCACTGTAAAGCACTCCAGCACCTATATCTTGCCTGTCCCCNNNTTGCTAACGACGACGACTCGACTTGCGCTCTGTGACGAAGGCATGATTAAGAATGGCGTTTGTAACTCGACTGACAAGGGCGAATTCGTTCTGGCCCCGAATGCGACTGAGGCTTCCAACTTGTTGATTCTGAGTAAGGCCGTCCACCTCAACAACCCGACTCCGATCAACTACCCCATCAAGAAGACTGGATACTACTGCGTCATCACCGAGGGCTTCAACATTGATAAGTACAATGCCGTGGTCGAGTTCCGAAACGCATACGGAGAGCTGCCGGCAACCCAAATTCCGAAGCTCCCCTTCTACGGTGGAATGTCCATCCTATACGCCCTGGTAACCGTTTTCTGGGCTTTCCTTTATTTTCAACACCGACATGATATCCGTGAGTGCNNNGCATTGGCTNNNACTATACTCCCTTCTCTTTCTAACCGAGTCCTACTGNNNTTNGCGGTGCAAAATTATATTACGGCTATTCTCATCTTTTTGGCAATTGAAATGCTCCTGACATGGGGCTTCTATGGTATGGCACTCTATTCTTACACATGCTCTCACTCTATTCTAATCGTTTTGCGTGATTTCCAAAATCACCACGGAACTGCCAACGTGGGGAGCAAGGTCTATCTCATCGTCGTTGCTATTCTCAACGCGGCTCGAAACTCCTTCTCCTTCTTCCTGCTTCTCATCGTTTGCATGGGATACGGTGTTGTCAAGCCTACCCTTGGCCGCACAATGATTTACGTCAGATGGCTTGCCGCTGCGCACTTTATCTTTGGCATTGTCTATGCAGTCACAAGTTTACTGGTATCACCAGAGAGTGCTGGTAAGTTGAGAGTTTATCTACCTCTCTTTCCCAGATTACTAAGAGATGTGAACGGACCATATGTACTTCTTATTGTCCTTCCGCTGGCCGGAACTTTGACTGCCTTTTATGTCTGGACGCTCAACTCGCTCAACTTTACCCTCAAGGATCTGCGTGAACGCAAGCAACACGTCAAAGAAGGCATGTACAAGAAGCTGTGGTGGGCTATCCTCATCAGTGTCTTGGTCATCTTTGCCTTTTTCTTCTTCAACAGCTTCACCTTTGCGTCTGTCGGCGACCCTGATTTTGTTCCATTCCACTGGAAGACTAGATGGTTCATCCTAGACGGCTGGCTCAACATTGTTTATTTTGCTGATGTTGCTTGGGTCGCATATCTCTGGAGACCAACAGTCAACAACCGCCGCTTCGCCATGAGTGACGAAATTGCGCAAGACGATGACGGCAACTTTGAAATAGGAGACATTGGTATGCCTGACGACTCAGATGATGAAGAGGCACAGATTGGAAAGCCTGTTCCCGGCTTCGGGCAAGAGAGCGGCTTGACGGGCGCTGGGCCGGCGCAAGCCAGCACTAGCAGAGCTGTGCCTACGTCATCACAAGCGGCCGGTCGTGGCATTCCACGAGAGTCGCTCGAGGGAGAGACGATATTCGCGGTTGGCGAAGAGGGTGACAGGGCATCAGACAGTGAGGCTGACAGTGACGACGAGGATGCTAAGCTTGTACACAAGAAACTGTGAAGAAGGGGGGACGACGAGTCTTTTGAAACCGCTTGGCTGTAGAATGGAACGGAATAGGCTTTTCGGAGTTTATGAATTTGGGTTTTCGTAACAAACGCTGTTTATTTTGTGTAGAATAGAAAATTATTGACAAAGCATGAGGCATGGATGAAGCCCCCTTTTTGGTGAACATGGCTGGTTCCCATAATTATCACACTGGTTTAAGAAGATGCAAGTCAAAAGGGAAGCTGCACTTGGATATGTATATGGTCACAGCAAGTAAACTGGGCATTATTCCCTCAAGCTACTTCAGTCCTTATCATACATGTACATGTTGAACCTCTAAAGTTCTAAGCCTCCGTCACGTCACCTCCGAATCCAACTGGACGGCGACGGCCATCGTTCTCGGGCAATATCGCGAGCGCCTTGTACACTTTGCCCATCCCGCTAGGCCCACGATCCACAAGACGTTTCCAGGCCTTTTCAATGTCGCTGGCCTTGGACGGGGAAACGCCAGGCACCTTGCTGAGAGCCTCTGCGCGTTGGCGGATACCCATGAGCTCGAGAAAATCGGCCTGAGAAATAGGCCCGTGGACCTCGACGCCGTCGCTGGCGAGGGTGGCGGCCTCTGCGATGGCGTGGAAGTCGACGTCGGCGCTGAGGTCGACGAGCCCCGGGGCGGAAAAGGGGCTGACGAGGCGGTGCTGGCGGATGCCGCGGAGGGAGTTGACGGGCACGGTGTCGGCGGTGCCGTAGTCGAGGATGAGGGCGGCGCCGCTGGGGAGNGCCTTGGGGTGGGCGCGGGAGCCGCCGATGCGGGCGGCGAAGTCGGCGGCGTAGAGGGATGCGTCGGGGCAGATTTCGATGACGGAGCCGGGGTGTTGCTTGAGGCGGCGGTAGCGGGTTGAAGATTCGGGGAGGACGCGCGAGTGTCTGGTGGTGGAGGAGGAGAGGACGAGCTGGAATTCTGGGGGAGGTTCGTGTTGCTGGGACTTTGGGGTGCCGAGGTCTGCGTGGGTTGCGCCGGGGGTNGTGATGGATACCATCATCTCGCGCCATTCCATGGTTGGCGGTGCGGGATCGGGAGCTGGTGATGCATCGTCTGGTTGAGAAGAGGAGGAGGGAGAGGGTTTGGGGGCTGCTGCGGCGGCGGATTGGAAGGTGTGGATGGGGAGAGCGTCGAAGAATTCGTGAGCTACGATGAAGGGAGTCTTGTCTGGCTCTGTCACGGGTAGAAAGATGACATAATTAGCCTCATGNNNTGTAGTGAGCTGTTGTAGGAAGTGTTCTTTACCTATGGGGATGGACTTGATTGTCTCGGTCCAGACAATCGGTGCTGAGCCGTATTTGCTGGGGCTGTGGCATCCAGCTTTGGATTCAGTAGAGGGCGCATCGGGGCCGCAAAGGAGCTTCTTTTGAGTCTCTCGCAGCTCACGACTGGCCTCGACCATGAAGACGTTTTCGATGCTGTTGGCCATGGCTGGAAAGCGCTGGATAGTNNNNTCAAGGTAGTCAGTATATGGGAGACAACGGAGGAATAAGGAGCTGCGAGGGCTTACACGAAGCATGTCGTCCATGAGGGTGCCTCGACCAGGGCCAATCTCGATGAGCTGGACGCCCTTGCTTGGCCTGCCTTGGCTCATCCATTCGGCGATGAACCAGATGCCGAGAAGCTCGCCAAAGATCTGGGAGATTTCAGGAGAGGTAACAAAGTCTCCTTTGGTGCCAAACTGGTCACGGCCCTCGCCAACAGCTCCGGTATAGTAGCCTCCCAAGTCACCGGTTAGGCACATGCGCATGTAGCTAGCCAAGGGGACGGAGCCGGTAGTNNNGAAGAGGAAGAGTTGGTTAGCTGTGATGATGATGATGATGATGAGNNNAGAGTTGTATCGTGAGAGTAGCATACGGATATAGCTTCGTAGAGCTGTTTGGCCAATGGAGTGGACCATTTCCTCTCTTCTACACAACGAGAGCTAGTTGATGAAAAATATCGAGGGACGCATATTGATGGCCTTGTTATATGAGTGTATGAAACTGAGTGTGTGCGTGATTGTGATAGCAGTCGCTGCTTTGCGAGATGTGCAGCTCTGGGGAGAGAAGCCGTGGCGGCAACGACGGGCCTCATTGCGGCGTCGGCCAAAGTTCAATTGCAATTTTTATTGTTTCATTCAATAGTGGATGAATGGGTGAATGAGTGAAGAAGCAATAAAGTAGCTGGTCAGGGCAAAATGCAGTGCAATGCAATGAGTTGTGAAAATGAAGTTGAAGGTGAATGAATAATTCGAGGCTTGTCGTTGGCTCAGAGAAAACCGGAGCTTTTTTTCTCCCGAATGCGCCGCCGAGTGTCTCTTCCCAGGTGCTCAAGCTCGGGGCTAGCGGTTACAGCTCCTAAGCGCTACGGCTGCCTGTAGCATAGCTGGAAACTACACCTGAGTTGGCTAGAGGCCGGGACGATAAGATAAAGCTCCAGAGGGTCTTTCCTCCTCTTGTATTCTTCTCTTTAACTTCATCCAATGCTCTTGGTTGATACGCTCCTCTCGAACTTACATAAATGGCACTTCAAGATCTCTTCATCTTTTCAATCATCGCCTGTAATGTGCTTATGGGAACTTGATGAGAACCATTCCAAAGTCTGATAAAAATCATCCATCTTTATTGATTTGAAAGCTAATACGACATTACAGTTCTTCTAGGGCCAAATGAGGAGGCATCTTGTCCCCCCAAAAGGCCCCAATCTGCGGCGCTAGGGCTGCCGGTGCATTATTCTTTCTTCGGATACTTTCTTTCGGCCTATGATCGCTTGTTATAGAGAGAATGAAGAATAGACGAAACGTTTCAAGACACGCTTAGACACTTAATCTTGGCATAGCCGGTCCCAGGGTAGCGAGTACAGCGAAAAATCGTGGATGCCACCAAGAACATGCTGGATGAACTCTTGCGAATGGGCGAGACCAGTTACATCACAAAGGGGGCATTGGCTTGTGCCTATAGTTTTGCCTGGTGACTCGAGCGACTCAAGCAGGAGAGTCTCGACAGAATCTGGAGATGCAGACTCGGCATGTTGTGCTCTTATGTGCGCTGCCAAAGCCGCCAAGCCTGGGAAGGCAGTGCTATGGTTCTTACACTCTTTGCAAACATAACATCGCCGATGCGTTGTCTTAAAATGGGTTTCCCAATCGGGGATCGTGGTGTAAGTGTCGAATGGCGTCGGGCAGTCTGGGAGAATACATGTATAAGGGGAAATATCTTCGAAGATGTGCTCCCTATTTTGATGGTCAATTCTATTTCATCTACCATTCATCATGAGACTTGAGAGCAGTACCTCCACAGCTTGTCGTCATTAGCAAACTCGGCCGGTAGAGTTTCGCAGCAGCACGGGCACTTGAACGCTGTTGCACCTTGGGGCAACTTTGGTGCTCTGGGATATCGATCTGCGGGCCTGACTGTAGTGAGTGCCATCATGGCAAGTTGTGAAGCCTTCTTCTCAGCTTCCTGAAACCATGGGTTACCTTGCGTTGTGGATGCCTTGGTAGGGTCGTCGACGCTTTCCTGTTGATCGCGCTCTTGTGCCTGTAAGAAGCGGTTTCTTCTGCGCAAGTTCACTTCTATGAGCCGTTGTTGAACCTTAGACAGTTTGAGCCCCTCCGAGATTTTTATGTACTCCTTAGTTGACAGTGCATTGAGCTTCAATACGTCGTTTTGGACTTCTCGACCGACACCGACGGTGAAATTACTCCTCGTGTGTTGTCGCAAACACACGATGCCCAAAAAAGCCCTCAGCTCTTCGTGTTCTTCAGGCCTAAACTTACAGTCGCCCTGCGGAAGGCGTGATCGTATGCCGGGTCGAATAATGGCTTCCATTATTTGGGACAAACATTTGATCGACGTATCCACCTTCTTGGTGGCTGCATCGATGCCGGACTGTGCCTCCGCACAGCTGATGCACTCGGCAAGGAACTTCTTGAGCATGGTCAGAATATTCGAAGGCAGGAGCCGAGTAGATTGCCCGGAGTCGAGGCGATAATCAAGAAATGCCCTGGATGAGGACCGAACGCCGATGCAGTTAATATAGATATTGAAGTCGAAGAAGCGTTCCCCCGCCCACTCGCGCTTCAGCTCTATTAGGCTTTCATGGTGCGTACAGGTTTCGAAAGCCGACGTACATTGTCGACATAGCTCTATAATGGACGAGGTTGAGAGGGCTTCTGTCGACTCTTTGCGCGAGTTGTAAGAGACGGCTTCTACTTGCTGCTCCTCGACAGGTTCCAGAGGCGGAGGCTGCACACTTGTTTCTGCAGATTCGAGGACCCCAGAGCTCGCGCTGTCAATATGTGACTCTGTCGAGCTTTCGGAATCATCCTTGTCCATTTTGGGCTTTGGTCACGGACTTCCTCTACTTCCTGAGCCCACGGCAAACACTGGGTCACAAAATCGCAGCAGGTTAAGCAGGTTAAAGCAGTTGAGTTGACTGAGGTTGCGTACACAAGCGCTGGTTTGTGTAAGGGGTCTTTGCATCAAAGGAACGCGACAGTCCTCTCATTAAGGAAATATAACAGTCCCTTTAATCAAGGAAACACGATATACCTTTGATCAAAGAAACACGGCAAACAAGTGATCAAGGAAACACAATAATCCTTGCATCAAAGTAACACGACAAAACATGTGATCAAAGAAATACAGCAAACATTGCATCAAAGAGACGCAGTAGCCTACCTCGGGCGGTTTAAGAGGGGATTAATAAGGTCACTGTGCTGCTGTTGTACATGGCATCTACCATCCATAGATGTTCTTCAACATTTTGGGACGATGGACTCAATTATTGAACAACGCCAGATATTTCTCGAGCAATTGGGCTACCTGATCTTGGAGTACGGCCTAGATCAGGAGGAGTCACTAGACACGGACTTCTTGGGAGTTCAGTTGTTACACATCTCGGAAGGGTTGGGAACAGTGAATCTCGAGGCCCTCGCTAACGATGACATACTAGAGTTGAACGAGGTGATTGGGAAGCTAGTGTCAATCACAAAGGTGCGGCGGCATGTCCCAAGAACTTCTGGGCACTTCTAACGCTGGAGCTCACTGTTTGTATGAGCTACAGATTGCATATCTTCCACCCTCCTTAGGCAGCAAAGTTCAAACCGATCTACTGCGCAACAATCTGGCCGAGTATTTAAAGTCTTTGGACCACAATGAGTGCAAAGAGCTCTCAAAAACTTGTGAGGGTCTCGTCAAAACCCTACAGATGCACAAGAGCATGCAAGACATATTGGCCAATCCACCTAAGAGTGAGAAAATAGAGTACCCGGTGTCCGTAAAAAGGAAGCTGCTCTCAGGCCTGCGGAACGATTCCATCTGTGTGTCTTGTGTCGGACTCGATGAGAGCCAAGGCAGTCCTCGCCGGCATTCGACACGACTATTGTTGCAGCAAAAGCCACGCGAGGATAACTGCGATACCATAAACTTCAATGCTATTATTGCGCGAATCCCCCAAGAGGGCTGGAAAGGTGTCGGCCTCAGCGTACCAATGNNNGATCTGTTTGTTAATGACATCATACAAGCTAGGATCCTAACGCCATTCATACAAGAGGACTCGGTCGAATTATCAACGGGGAATAATTCTTGCAACAGTCCCAACTATGGGCCAGAATCAAATCTAGGCCAAGGAGTGTTTTGTCCCATCTTGAAAGATAATGATTCTGCTCGTTCCCGTTTTGTTTTCCGTAACGGACATTTCTCTCGCCTGCCCAATGCTCAAGTCTTGGAGCAGCAACCTTGCCCAGGCCCTGGCATTACCCTCACGGCCGTTCTACAACAATATACTCTTGAGCTCAAAGACAAGGCCAAACTGGCGCACACGATAGCGCAAGCACTGTGGCAGTTTTATGATACCGAGTTGCTATACCGTAAATGGGACAGCGACTGCATCTTGTTCATGCCCGAAGAGCACGAGGGCGTCCACCGAGTTCCAATCAAGCCTTATGTGTCGATCCAGTTCGAGACATCTGAAGAAATTACAGACGAGTACTTATCTGAGGCCTTCCTCATACATCGATACCCTCGGATTCTCGCTTTCGCTATCATGCTAGTTGAGATCGGGCTGGGGAAACCATTACAGCTCGAGCAGTGCGATAACCTTGCCGCTCAGTCCAATACTGATTTCGAAGCGGCTTTTCTAGGGCTGAATGAGCTAAAGGAAACTCCTCCTTGGGAGAATTACTTAGACAAGAGTGCTTTCATAAAGGCGATTGAAAACTGTCTTGAGTACAGAAACTTTGGACCGATAGATACCACCTCCGCGGCTGTCCCGAGTCTAGCAGGAAATCAAGATGGCCGAAAATCCTTACAGATTGACCACACACGTAGAGCTTTTTACGACAAGGTTGTTTGGCCCTTACAATGGCTTGCTGAAGTTGGGTTTCCTGGTGATCAAAGCGGGAGTTACTTGCGCGAGAACCAGATCAATCCAAAGGACTGGCTCAGAAACTTAAAAGCTATCAATAAGGAGATACACCCGAAATTGCAGAACTTAGTTGTTGATAGACAGGGCGTCCGTGTTGGTGAAAGAGGCATTCGCGTTGCCATTTTGGACACAGGATATGATCCAATGGCTCCACTGCTAGTAGACAAGAGTGTTGCAAGACGCTTCAAAGGATGGAAGGACTTCGTCTCTGGCTCGGATGTACCAGTTGACTCTTTTGGCCACGGCACATTCATGGCGACCGTCCTCATTCACTCCGCACCGATATCAGAAGTACACGTTGCCCGTGTAGCAGAAAACACAAACAATCTAGGCCAATGCTCACATCAAGTTGCGGAGGTAAATAATCTTCTACCAAATCAGTTCGTATATAGGGCAATTCTAACGTCAGCTGGCATTCGATGGGCGGCATTCGAGCAAAATGCGGATGTCATCTCCATGTCATTCGGGTTCCCAGCCTCCGATGTTGAGGCGTGGGAACGAATCTCCGAAGCGATCGAGGAGGTGGAGATGAAACGAAATGGACGAATCATCTTCCTCGCCAGTGCGGGAAATTCAGGCGTCTACGAAGATGAGACGTTCCCAGCGACGCATCAATCTGTCATCTCAATTCATGCTACTGACTGCTTTGGAAAATTTATGAAGACTCATCCGAGAAATAGTAGCGATAATAGTGTGGTATTCGGCGCGGTTGGTGATGACATACCGCCACATCTACGGGAGTTCCACCCAGAAGTCTGTCTGCCAGGGACCTCGGCGGCGACGGCAGTTGCGGCTGGCACTGCGGTCATTATGCTAGCCTATGTGCTGATTCTTCCTCAATTATTAAAGGATGAGATTCAAGAGCATAAGTTGAAGCTGTTGTGGACGACGGAGGGAATGAGGAGAATGTTTATGAAAATGTCAGACGACATGGGGCAACAGCAGAGGTTCTTAAACCCGGTCCAATTTTTCTACGACAACCCAGGTCCCTTTGACAGATTCTGTGCTATATACGATTGCTTATAGACTAGATATAGTTTGATCAAGGCCAATTCTATGTTTAGAACTCCCTAATATGCTAATCCTTTTATTAAAGAAACACAGCAAATGTTACATTAAAGAAATACAGTCACCTACTTTAGGTAGTTTTAGAGGATATAAATAAGGTTACTATGCTGCTGTATCTAGTATCTATTATCTATAGATGTTCTTTAATATTTTAGAACAATAGACTCTCCTAACGATGTACAAGTACCGCGCCCGCCTCGCACTAACGGGAACTCGGTTGTAAGCTAGGATTTTATAATTACTATAGACTTAATTTAATGTTTATTTAAAGAAATTTTAATAGGTTAAAGAGTTTAATAAGCATTTATTAAGTAAGAAGTCTTATATATGAATCTTTGCAATGCAGCAATTGTATTTTCTTTGTACCTTTACAACCACTGCTGGTTGCCAAAATGCGACACAAATCCTCCAGCATCTTTCTCAATAGTAGCATTATGCACAACCTTGAGCACGTCTGCGACTGCTTCCGAGGGCAGTACAGGCCCAGTGAAGTTGGGCTGATACTTTTGAAACGCCGCTCCCATAGCCATGAGATTGTTTTGCTGCTTTTCGGTTGGATTGAGTAAGTGGCCCGTATCGACTGTCCCTGGGCATACAGCCAGAAAAAGGATTCCTTCATCAATATACTGCGCTTGGAATTTTGTAATGAGCGTGTTCAGAGCCCCTTTGCTGACTGCGTAAGGGTAGCCGAGAGTCAGCTTCCACTTGGTGGTCATGGTTGGCTCGGCCAAGCCTGACGAGATGGCAATGACCTTTTTCGCAATGCCTTTCCGGACAAGCGGAACAACAAGGTTAAACAGATGCGCGTTACCAACAACGTTTATGCGGAATAGGTCCAACATGTCTTCTTCTAGCAGCTTAGGGTCCGCCAAGCCCAGATCCTGGACATCGTCCAGGCCGGACCAGTCCGAGATCTTGCCTGCGTTGGCAATGACGTAGTCAAGTGTACCGTTGGTTATCTCGGATATGATGGCGACAGCGGCTTGAAGGTCTTTGATATTGGTTATGTCGGCCTGGACAACAGTGATATTGGAGGCGGTAATCTCCGCGGCTATCTTCCTCTCTGTTGCCTCTTTGTCGCGGACCAGAGCAATAACAATGTTATTGGCATCGGCGGATAGCTGCCGAACGAACTCGAACTTTAAGAGTAGTAGGATATCGTCAGTTGTTACTTTAGACAATCGTAGGTGTCTGGCAGATACGTACTCCAATGCCTCGCGAAGCGCCAGTAACAAGATAAGAGGCCATGTCGACAACTATTTACGAGAGCTAGTGAGAAATACGTGCTTCGGCTACAATTCAATCTAGGCGCTGTTGATCGTGGTGGTCATGTATGTGTGGGATATGAGCGGGAAAGCGTCGCGTTTTATACATTGTCAAGACATGGCATGATCCACAGCTTTGACACCGATTGTTGGCTGTGATGAAATATCTAGCATCTTCGACGGAGATGCATGGAGTTTCAACCACTTGGAATAGACAGCATTCTCGCGGATAGTTGTTAGACGGCGGAGTTGCAAGGCCTTTGCTTCAGGTTCATGATTGTCTTGAACTCGGGCATCAGTTGCGACCCGCGCCGAGGACGAAGTGGAATCTTAAAGCTCGTGGAAAGTTGCCCTGGTGGATTCGGCTGGTTCCGATCTAGCTCCTTGATTGGTCTTCTACCTAAGATCAACTAGGGGGCTTGATCCTTCATCGGGATTATGCTAATGCTAAGCCCGGGGAAGCCCGAAGCCGCCCTTCCTGATGGAGCTGACGGGGAACCAAACTTGTCGGAGTTTCACTAGCCAGACATCTTTTGCTTAGCTATCGACTGCTCTCTTCTGCGCATACTTTCTCTCTCGCTTAAATCTCAGCTTCGCAAAAAGTTGACTCACTCACGTATTCCAGCCACACTCAAACTAGATGGCGTCGTATGCAACTGACCAACAGAAAAAGACTGGAAGAGGATGTTGGACTTGCAAAGGTAGGTAAAGCTTCAACCCTTGCACTAGTGCTTTAAGATGGATATACTGACAGGAGACCCCAAATGGAACTGACATGCAGATCGCCGGGTTGCTTGCGACCGCCAAACCCCCAGTTGTTCAAAATGCATCAGGTCTAATCGGGAATGTTTGGGCTATGGCGTGCGACTCTCATGGCCACGAACCAGTGATTCCAAAAGAGCCATGGTAGCCATGTCAAGCACGCGCTCTCTCCTGGCACAAGGAGTCGCAAAACGCCGCTCGACATTGATGTTGATACACACATCTTCCAGAGACATTGACATGTATCACTATCTTCGAAAGCTGCGAAATGTAAAACGTAAGTTTCCTTTCACAATTGTAGTTAGTCAATAACATCCATCGTACGAGTCCACAGCGGGCTGATAGCTGACAAACTCAGATGAGAGACAGCCCGTCCGCTTCGTCTTCCCTCCACCACCTCTGCCCTGGTCTCCAGGCAATCCTGACTCCAACACTCTAGGACTAGTAGACTATTGTAAGACTCTTGTTCTCGAAATCCATTCGGCGCTTGGGGCCACTATCACTATCGCTGACTCTCTTCTCGTGCAGTTGCCAGTGTGTCTTACTCCACGCTGTCCGTTTTGGGGGTTGATGCCCGCCGTCTGAGAAATCTCTTGCTTCGTATGACTATTTCCAGCAACACACTCCCCACCTTCGCGCTCAAATCATCGCTGCTGGCCGTATCTTCGCTGCATCGTGACGGTCTGCGGGACTTGGCTTTCCGGTACAAGATCGCTGCCATCAACGCCCTGGCGGAGTCGGCCAAATCTGGACGCCCAGGTGCCTTGGAATCTGCGCAGCATGCTGCTACCTGCATGCTTTTGGCCACTTTTGAGACCCAGCACCACTCCGAGTCTTCAGGTCAATGGGTGCTTTATGTTGACAGTGCCAAGCGCATCGTTCAGACCACAGGTCTTGACCAACGATCAGATCAAGCCGAGCTCAATCCTCTTCTAGATTGGATTTACTATTTGGACGTTATGTCGTGGTTTGTCATGCGGCATTGGCGCCATCCTTCCACATTGCCACATTCGACTACAGACAAGATTTCTCTGAGTCGTGGGAAATCTCCCTTGGTAAGTACAGCCGAGCCGAGCACGACAGGCACATTCATCACATACATACACAACACAATCGCCAGCATCAAGGTGGCCTGGGCTGACTCCCGTCTGCTTTTATAGTTACTGAATCGCCCCACCTCAATTCGCACAGTTTTGGAACCTATTGCCGCCGTCTGCGATATTCTCGTAGAGCCCCATGATCCCCGAGCTCAGGCTGTTGAGTACCAAAGTCGACTTCGCTCACTACAGAGTACACTTATCAATGACCCTGTGGCCAAGACCACTATAACAGGATTAGATGAGAGAGAAGAGAGAGAAGACGTTATAACAGAGCTTTATCAGCTCGCAACCCTTGTCTACCTTTCCAAAGGAACAACAAGTTCTCGTATTCCAGATCATCAGCTCGACGGCTTGGTCGATCGCGGGTTTCACCTCATCAGAAAACTCAGCACGTGCGAGCGAGCTTTCCCGCTTCTGATACTTGGTTCTGAAGCACGCAATGATGAGGAACGAATGCTCTTGCTCGAACTTGTTCATAAGACTGGGGCAAAACACAACGAAAGCAGCCTCATGCGTATAAGAGCGGGCCTTGAGATGGTGTGGTCACAGCGAGACCTTGAAGCCGATGAAGATGAATACAGCGACCTAAGCTACCTCTCTAGACTAGACACTGTCATCGGCTCCGCATGTACACTGCCATTCATTTCATAAACATATGAAATAGGGGTCATGTTTCGAAAGGAAAGTCTTTATCATCTGTTGCACCGGGGTACATGTAACGCCTAGTCCCGGCTTCATCGTTTACCACTCTCTTCGATCGCCCTTGTCCCGATCCTCTTCAGATCCTCAATCCCCAAGTGTTCCTTCTCAAAGCCAGTTACAGCCTGGTCCAGCATCGCAGCTGCGACTGTTTGTACTGGCAGGGTACCAAATGGCGTCAAGCGAAAGACCAAACCAATAACAGACCTGAAAGGATTAAACGGGCCACCGGTCATGAAGCCAGGCTTGGCCACGCACGCGTCGATTTTGTTTTCTCGGGCGTATGCAAGAACTTTTTCTTCCGTCTCGGCCTATTGCAGAATCTAACAGTTAGTACTCTATCATCTGATGTCTTTGCACAGTATCCTCATGAGGCACGAAAGAAAAGTAGAGGGTATGTGCTATACACGCATCTGCAAATACTCGATCATGAATGGCGGTTTCTTCTCCGAATCCGCCTCAAACGGGTCACCCATGTATAAGAAGCGGAACTCTGACGCTGGATTGGCCTCACGAAACGCCTTCATTCCGGACAGTGTGCTGGTCTGACAGATGCGGACCACCTCCTCGAAGGGATATTTGCGGAGATTGACTGGTGTGATGCCGACAGTCCTGCGGTGAGAGCCGTGTTAGTTGTGATTTGTAATTTGTACCCATATGACATCGCAGGAGGAAGACTTCAGTTTGAAGCTGCGAGAAGGACCCGTACCATATGCAAGCGTTAGCACCTGCGAGCTCCTTTTTAACATCATCAGGATACTCTCCATAGTCGCTAATGACTACACTCTTCAACTTGGCCGCATTTTCACCGTCAGGGGCAGTAACGGGTTTGCGAGATAGAGCGACGAGACTTGTAACATCGGGCCGGCGCAAAGCCTGGCTGATGAGTTCCGTTGCAACAAACCCACTGGCCCCGACAATGATGAGTTTCATATTTCCAACTTGGATGCTGTCTGTAAACTGCACCTGGCGGCTTTCAGTCACGATATGTGGATGGGAAAGGATGGTTATAACTAACTCGTTTCGTGGATGGCATCAAAGGTACATGTTTGTAGGAATCAACGCAGACGTTTTGGTCCGGGCCATTAATACATGTAACTACATGCAATTTTGAATGCCGTACCATCATATATGCCAAGGCTACATGTAGTCGGTCGATACAGTTCCGAATGCCGCCTCTTGCGGCCCCTGAATAGTAATCACTGTCGACCGTTGTGCTCGATTAGTAAACACAAAGTATTTCCTTGTCAGCGGTGTCCCTACCAGACTCTCTCTCGCCATATACATCTTGCAATGCTCGCCTCATCCCCAGATAACCAGGAGCTAGAACATTCTTGGGGACCGTAATAAGAAAAGCCTCAGAGACCGTCACAACTTGCTCGGCACTGGATTGTCACACGTGGGAGCTACCAACGCCCGACGCTGTCCATTGGCCGACACATTCAGGAGCACGAAGCACAACTCGGCGTTGGTGGCGGCGGTAATCCTATTTTCCAACTCCAACGGGACGACAAGTACATGTATGATGGATATGCCTGTAGTACATGCAACTTTGCCTGATGGGCCTATTGGGAGAGGGAGAGCACGACGTGGCCAGGGGCTGAACCGTGAGGGTCCAAAAGACGCAGCTGAGTCGCTTCGGGTATGTTCTTCGGGGTCAACACGTGTAGAGTCCGTCTCAANCCAAATATTTTCACATGGCAGACTCGCCGCGAGTACAATCGCAAGGCCCAAATCTCGGTACGGCAGCGCAAGCGGGTGGCCCAACAAGCCATGGAGAACCGTGTCGTAAGAACAGAGGAGACGGTGGCAAAGATGGCCGGCGGCATCATAGAACTGGCCGATCAGCTGCTGCGGTCCAAGGCGGCGAAGCTCGATCCTGACCTGATGCAGACGCTCAGGACTTGCCTACGGCGCAACCTCACCTTGGTCAGTATACCGGACAGTATACCGGAGCAGGTAGAGTCCGATCGAGCACCGGCAGCAGACATCAATCCACTAGACGAGGACAAACTGCTTACCATTACGGGTCCAGATCCAGACATCCAGGCTACATGTAATCCGCCACCACCAAGCAACCATGGTGTAGGGGAACAGGAACACAACTACAACCCACCCGTGCAAAACGTCCTGGGCAATGGCTGGATGGGCCATTTTCCGCTGCCGAATGGCGGTGCCTCTGTCGGNGGGGCCAGGACCAGGCAAAACTCTCAGCCGGACTCTCTGAGTATCAACATCATCCACTTCGCCATGCGACGGGCGTACTTTGCTCTTGTCGCGGCCGGTAGCCCTGCCCACAGCCTGGCTCTGTGGGCCTTCAAGTCCAGCCTCCAGCAGCGCTCTCGCGAGGAGGTGCTATTGACTCTTCGCTGGGTTCTTGGCCCAGGCCATTCCACGCTCCATCAACTGGCCAAACGTCCGCTCGAAGCCCTTGATGCCCCGAGAAATGTCCCCACGCTCCACCCTCTAATCGATGATACAGCGATGCAATCTTTCAAGGACTTGTACCCTCAGGAGACGGAGCCGTTCCTGAGTGCCCAAGATGTCCAGGAGCTCCTAGTGTACAATGGGCTTCGCTACATCGACAACGACGTCCTGGAGCTATTCATCCAGATAGATGCTGATGGAAGATGGGTCATGCCCTTTCCAGAGGTTCGTCCCATCCGGCAGCCTTCGGATTTCCTCAACCCGCATGTCTTTTTCCCGTCCTTGAGGGCCACCACCCGCTCCCAAGGCAGAGTTGGGTCCCGCTCTCCCAGGATGACACACATCTACATCTCCCAGTCAACATTTCTGTACCATCTATCCAGCTTTACCGTATGTCTGGCTCACGGACCAGCATTTGTGAGGGCTTGTGTACAGCAGGTGGTTAAGGCTTCTCTAATTGACCTTGAAGTGGGCTAGGCAAAATAGTACAAGAGCCTGGATCCAGCAGGCGTACCAAATCAGCCCATGTCCATAGGTAACAGTATCTTGAAAGATCCCTGAACGTTATGGAATGCCGAGAAAGTCCGTGCAAATCTAGTCAAAAGAGTCTTGTCAGTGCTTTACAGCAAAGCCGACATGGTTAAGTATACGAGCCCCCGCGAAGAATGAAACTCGTGTGATCCAACAGACCGGCTTGAGTGCTTTGCGTAAGGTAGGTAGCCTGCTTAGAGGAACACAGTCACCAGCTTGTACTAATCTCTCGTCTCGTATAGGTGGAATTAGTACATGTAGTCAGCGCGGAACGGACATTGGGTGCGGTGTCTCCTCGACGGTCCGTTTCGTGACGCCTCCACCCCGACGGGAGGCGTTGAATACCTTGTAATAAGCTTTCTCTTCCAAAGGACGGCATCTCAAGACACATGAGTCTTGACAAATTGGGTTCCAGTACACCTTGAGGTACGGGGTTCGGGACGGAATTCGCCAACAATGGGCGACATGTTAGCAACCGTTGAAGTATCTTGGAACGCCTGCGGTCTCCTGGTCGGAGAGTTTTGCGCAACTCACAATGTATCTACACGATAGGGGTTTGGTGCCAATGCATAAGTATGTAGCCTGCTTTTGTTTTCTGTTCAACTCTCCAGTCTTCTTCACACTAGCTCAGCTTGTCAACTTTTGCACCCAATCATACGCATATCCCGAGTGAGCAACAGCTACGATGGAAAAGTCGGCAGAGGCCGGTGTTGAGTCTTCCCAGATATCTTGTCTGTCGGACCAGCAACTTACTACAGATGATGTCAACCCGGCCACAGAAAAGCCCACGGAGGCGTACCAGTCAGAAGCAGAAGCAGAGGGAGATTCACACTGGATCACAGGGAGAAAGGTATGTAACTCAAGTCCTACACAATTCCGCCATTGCACGATAGGTCAAGGATTCCTGATTAGGTACATGTACTAAAACTCTCGTTGCCCAGCTGCTTGCCATCATGGTCTGCATAACCGCCGTGTTGTTCCTCGTGTTCCTGGACACTGCCATCATTTCCACTGCCATCCCCAAAATCACGGACGAGTTTCATTCCCTCCACGGTTTGTGATCCCCCCTCCCCCGAGACCCTATTTCCCTCCTACTCGGGTGCCGGACGACATGTGGCTGAGAGTCATTCTGACCATGTCGATTTTCCATAGATGTGGGATGGTATGGGTCAGGCTTCCAACTGCCCTCAGCGGCAATACAGCCCCTGACTGGGAAAATATACTCGAAATTCAGGAACAAGTGGACCTTCTTAAGCTTCTTCCTCCTCTTCGAGATTGGATCTGTGATTTGTGGGGCGGCTACGTCCTCTACGATGCTCGTATGTAACAAAGCTCACTTTCCCATACGTTTCTTGGACAGAGAACCAACCTACAAGCCCAGATTGTCGGACGAGCGGTGGCAGGCATGGGAAGCGCTGGTACGTCTTGATCTCGACCACAGTGGCCTGTTAGCCGTCCAAGGCAAACTTCATGTTATTAACAGTATGCCATAAAGGCCTATTAACCGGGGGTTAATCATCATCTCCGCCTGCGTCCCGTTGCACCGTCGGCCGGTCCTAGTTGGTGTGATGCTGGGCGTCTCACAGCTGGGCATCGTCTCGGGGCCCCTGATCGGAGGCGCCCTGACCGAGTACACAACCTGGCGGTGGTGCTTCTACATCAACGTCCCCATCGGCGCGGTGGTCGTCTTGTTCATGATATTCGTCGTCATCCCCGACGGCAGCGTCAAGGCCGGGCCCCTGACTGTCTTGCGCTCTATCCATCGCGAGCTGGATCTCGTCGGGTTCGCCCTGCTGGCCCCGGCCGTCATTCAGCTGCTCCTGGCGCTGCAGTACGGCGGCAACCAGTTCAGCTGGAACTCGTCCCAAGTCATTGGGCTCTTCTGCGGTGCCGGCGCCACCGGCCTCGTCTTTTGCGCCTGGCTGCTGTACCGCGGCGACGAAGCCCTCATCCCACCGTCGCTGGCGGGCACATCTGCCGTCTGGTCGGCCTCCCTGACACAGATGTCCTTGTTCACGACCGTCTTCTTGGCAGCCTACTTCATTCCCATATACTTTCAGACCGTCAAGGGCGCGAGCCCTCTGCTGTCGGGGGTCTACATGCTGCCCGCCATCTTGGCGCAACTCTTGGGAGCCGTCTCGTCGGGGGCAATGGTCCAGAGAACGGGCTACGTTATTCCATATGCGCTCGCCGCTTCTGCGCTCACGGCTATCGGCAATGGCCTGCTATCCCTCTATTCGCCTTCCACGCCCGTCGGTAAGTGGGTTGGCTACCAGCTGATTGCCGGTCTAGGACGCGGTCTTGGACTGCAGATGGTATGGTTTCAAGTCCCATCCCAACAACATAAAGTTTGCAACAGCTATATAACTGATACTTTGACTCTCCTTTTCAGAGCTTGCTTGCCGTCCAGACGGCTCTCGACCAGTCGCTCGTTCCGGTTGCAACCTCGCTCGTCATCTTCGTACAGACTCTTGGCACCGCCGTCTTCCTGGCCGTCTCCAACACGCTTTTCGATCAGAGTCTTGTCAGCGAGCTGTCCGTGAACGCACCCAATGTCGACCCCGCCCAAGTGATCGCTGCCGGAGCCACCGGGTTTCGAGGCCAGGTGAGCGTCGAGGACATCCCCGGTATCTTGTTGTCTTACTCGAACAGTATCGACCGTGTTTTTTATATCGCCGCTGCGCTTGGGGTAGTCGCATTCGTGACATCTAATTTCCTAGGGTGGATTGATTTGCGATCAAAGAAATCTGTTGCGGCCGGAACAGTGGAGGCGTGAGAGAGGCGTATGTCTATGTAGATTCAGGGGCGTCGCCAGGTGTCACCGACTTACCGCTTCGCGAAATGGGTTGTCAAGGATGGCTCATATATTTGTGTATACACAGATTTCTGGTTATGTTTCTCCAAAGAAGGTGACGTTTTTTTGTTTTTGGCGCTATAGATTGTAATTACCTGTTAGTAACATCAAGTTAACTCCCCGCTTGCCCGTCTTTGCCCCGAGTGACAAGTATATTAAAAACTTGTCCAGCCCTCATCTGGTCCGGATGAATGCAATCATTGACTTCTGGTGATAGCAATCCTTCAGAGGAAATCTTATACAAGGCGTATTAGTTCTTTTCGGAATAAATATTAATCGGGAATATTAACTTGGGTCTGTAAAAGCATTAAAGTTATTTTCCCCCTTAAGTATACTACAGGCTCTAGGCAATCTTAAGTATACGTAGTAGTATCTATTCTTTAAGGGTAATTTACTTTATATATATATACTATAATATTTCTCTAGGTTTAAGGACCCAAGAGCTCTTGTTATCAGTTGGTGACTTACTCTACTCCCCGAGTGCACGGCAATAACGGAGTTGACAAAATCGCAGCAGGTAAAGCAAGTTAAAGCAGTTGAGTTGGTTGAGGTTGTGTACGCACGCACGCACTGGCTTGCGTAGGCGGTCCTTTCATCAAAGAACCACGACAATCCTTTCATCAAAGTAACACAGTAGAAGATGTGATCAAAGAAATACAGCAAACATTGCATCAAAGAAATACGGCAGCCTACTTTAGGTGTTTTAAAAGGGATAAATAAGGTCACTGTGCCGCTGTACATGGCATCTCCCATCCATGGATGTTCTTCAACATTTTGGGACGATGAACTCACAAGTACAGTGCCGGCCTCTCACTGACGGGAACTCGGACTCGGCGTCTGATGAACCACAAGCTCTATCTACAGAAAACTCCATATCTGAGCTTGCTGATGAATGCCGTCAGAGTTTACAGGCTTGTATCCAAGTCCAGACCTTGATGGAATATGAATGGGCTGAGAATAGCCTGGCAAAATTCAGATTATGGGCCGCGGGTCTTGGCATCTTTGCTGGCAAGGACTCTCTGGATGAGAGGCTCTCTGTGGATTCCAATCCTAAAAATCTGATTAAAAACCTCCTTATCCTCCTGAAGGGTCTAATTGACAAGTGCAAAGCACTTGGTGAGTTCCGTCACATAACTTTGGACAGATTACGAAGTGATATGAACCAGCACNNNAGTTTCTTAGCATCTGGCCTCCAAGATATTTCCGCCGACGACTTTCATGAGCAAAGCACGCAAGATGGGCAGTCAGCAATACCCCAATCGCCCCCGAGAGCGTTCTCGCCATGGTCAACTCCATCTCCAACAAATTCTGAATCGGAAACTGAATCGGATTTCCCTCTGGTGAATGATTCTCCACTACAAACCTCTAAGGAGGAGGTGGAGCGAATCCTCGAACAGTTATCAAGGTTGGCTGTAGTAATTCTCAAATCCGACGGTGCCGGCAGTGCCTCTCGAAACNNNAAAGCAGATCGGCTGTTCAGGAGAGAAGACCACGAAGACCTTTACAAACACTTGATAGTTGTTGTCTTGGGTCGCGGAAGTCAAGACGGGCCACAAAAATACGATATAGATCCAGCACGTCTTACTCCTATCCAAGAAAGACTGATTTTATCCAATCTTCGGCGACGAAACCGGTTTCAATACGCCCAGATACATTCTAAGGAGCTCGCAGTTGGTGCAGTCAGTAGACAAAGGGAAGTGCATGGTTTCCAAAGTACACAAGATAAAACAGATCAGAGTTCAACAATCTTGACTGCGACGTTTGCTTCAGCTTTTGAATCAATCACTCCAGCAGATCTTCAACGGAAGCCAGCATCATCCCAATTAGCAAAGACTAAAGTTACATTGACAACCGTGGGAATCGAGTATCCTTGTCTCCCTCCGCTAAAAAACGGCGTAAAGCGCTTTCAATGTCCTTTGTTATCAGGTACTTCCCAGCATGTTCCATCAGGGAGTACATTGGGAGCAAGTCTACAGAANGCAATTGTCATGTCTCGCGCACGCAGAATTCCAATACTGATCCTAAACCATAGGAAGCATTTAGCAGAAGATTTACGCCCGTATACCTGTATCATTGCAGACTGCCCCTACCCTGACCGTCTGTACGTTGACCGAAGTGATTGGATGACCCATGTGCAAAACGATCATCCACCGCGCTGGGAGTGCTTGCCATGCCGGAATGCTATTGAAAGGCCTCCGTTGTTTACCTCATTAGATGAATTTCTCAAACATACAAAGCAAGATCATGGCGATAGCATCTCAGAACACCTGTATTCTACGCTAGTCGATGCTTCTACTAGACCGGCATCCTTTGAGATGACTCAATGCCCCTTATGTGACCAGGAAGGGCAAGTGGATTCTAAGGAATTAATCGATCACATTGCGGAGCACATACACTCCTTTTCTCTGAGATCTCTCCCATGGGCAAGAAACGACTCCGATTAGTTAAACCTTGATTGTTAGGCGTATTTGGATGACTACTCCGACGGCCAGTCTGACAGAAACGGCTCACTTAGCAATTCAAAAAGAGTTTCTGATGGCCGCGGTTCACTATTACTAAATATGTCCATAAAGCAAGATGAGATTCGCGGTCTAGACTTCATCTCACCTACACTCAATGCTGTTGATCACAGTTCTGGGGCGGACATGTACTTAGGCGATTAATGATCTAGAAGTGGTATTAGATTGGCGTATAAAGCGGAAGATCAAGTGAGCTTTACTAGGCAATGGCCATTATCTTTGAATATATTGTTATTTTACAGCATTTACTCTAGCAGAGTTACGTGTAGTATACTATATATTGTAGCTCAGGTGTTTGTTTTGTTCCGGCGTGGTAGTTTGTTCTCTTAGATTGGTTGCCATGACCAAGATTAATTCTTTGCTTACCTTTATATGCTAGCCACCGACGCGTTAAAAAGACGAAGAAAAGAGAGGTGTCTTTCGATAAGTAGTTAGTATAAATACGCTGTTGGGTACCATCGGGACCGAGCTCGGATGCTGTTGGATGTAACATTCCGGAAGCACGCCTTAGTCTCGAGAGAATGCCTTGCTGTTGGCTCTTTGCAAGGCGTCCTGAGAGCCACTCTTTCAGTCTTTCAAGCAATAATTAAATCCCCCTGGCTTTCCCCTGCCAATTTCACATTCTGATATGTCACGTTGAAACCCCTTACCTGGAAGTCGACAAGATTCATTCGAAAGTCCACCGGGTGCAGCACAGCATACAACATGGAGCCATCTGATATCGTCAAAGCCAGAGTTGAGAGTGTCTTGCCGACTGCGAAGCGACTCATGCAGATCGCGGGCACGCCAGGGGCAGTGATTGCGATAATTCACAATGGCGAGCACATCCACAGCGAATATATCGGTTACCGTGACCAAGAGCTCAAGCTGCCGGTAACTGAGGCGACCATCTTCCCCTGCGCGTCTTTGACCAAGGCCGTTGTTTCTGCCGCCATGGCCATCTGCGTCGAAGGCGGGAAACTTGGATGGGACGCTCCGATCAAGGATATTCTTCCCGATTTCAGAACGAAAAGCGACATCTTACGCAACCACATGACGGCTGTGGATTGCCTCTCCCATCGAGCTGGGATGCAGAGCTCTTTATATTGGCTGGGTAGCATGAACAACGTGCTCATCTCCAAGGAAAACAGCATGAACTTGATCAACGACTTGAAGCAAGTAAAGCCGTTTCGAAATGAGTATCTATACAACAACCTGGGGTACGAAATCGCCTCACATGTGTTGGAGAAGGTCACTGGGGAGCCTTGGGACCAAATCTTACACTCCCAAATATTTCAACCTCTTGGCATGTCAAGAACTGGAACCCGGCATTCTTTCAGCCAGGGGGATGATGATGTAGCCAAAGCTTATCAAGCACTAGATGACGCTTCAGTGGTGGAAGTTGTCCCTATGCTATCAGGAGGCGATACTGTCGGGGGGCCGGGATCAGCAATGCGCAGCTGCATCAGAGATCTGGTCAAACTCTACACAGCATTCATCGAGTCCGGCGAAGACCAATTCGAAAACAACACTACGTCCACCCCAGGCTCTCCTTTGAAGCAGGTTCCGTTTCTCTTCTCGCCCCAGAAAAGCATGAATCCGATCTCTCGCCGCGAGGCCTCGTATGCCCTTGGATGGGCTCGAGTGCAAACTCCAGGGCCTATGGGTGCTATAGGTCTCAATCCTGACCTCCTAAAGCCCAAGCCAATGCCGGATATCGCGCGAGGTCATCCATCTGAGCTGATCTTCTATCACCAAGGCATGATGCCAGGGAATTTGGCGGCTGTCAACCTTGTTCCTTCTACCAAAGGCGCAGTTATCGTACTCACAAACTCCCTGGCGCTCAACGACACTGCAGACTGGCTTGGTCAGCTATACCTAGAGGCCTATCTCGGTGTGGCTCAAAGGAACGACTACATCGCTTTGTCAGAAGAGACAGTGGAAGCCACCCGCAGCTGGTATTCCGATGTCTTGGCCGAACTTGCGAAGGATCGGATCCCAGGGACTGTTGCACGAAATCTGTCCGAGTATACTGGCAGATATTTCAACGAGGCTGGAACTATGATGATCGAGATCTTGCTCGACAGCGGCAGTGAACCTGGCCTTAGGCTCGCATTCCAAGGCCTCCAGTCCGAGATATACCCATTGACGCATTACCACGACGATGTATTCACTTGGCTGGTAACAAGGAATGAGTTTGCTCGAAGAGGACGGTTTCTCATGAGGGGTTTGAACAATGCCGAGTATTTCAAGATTAGTTTTGGCCCGGGGAGCACATATCTTACATGGTGGCATGATCCATGCCTAGAGGAGCCAGAAAAGTTCATACGAATTAAAGAGTAAAGTCGTTTTTACTACCAGAGCTACCTATTTATAACCCTTTCATTGTGCGATGGGATTAACCGTTGGATCCTTGCTGGGATTATATGTACTTTGCTATCCCATCCGAGGGGGCACATTTTTCGCAAAGATAACACAGGCCATTGTATGCTCTAGTTACGGCTAGTATTTAGTAACGAAAACTGCGATTTGTGTGGATATGGACTAAATGATGATCTCTCTTGTTTGGAGCATGCCGACGTTGGCATCGTGTATGATGAAATTCATATATCTTATAGAGAATGGACTTTTTTATCACTATAGATCGCCATGAATCAGACTTGACTGGATCGTTAGGCTCAAGTTGACGACTAAATTACTCTTTGAATCAAAAGAAAAAAACAAACTCTGCCAGTTTATGTCTTCAAGTTTCGATTGATATATCAATGCTATTGAAAAGGTTGATACTAATGTCTTTGGAAAAATATGCCGTATATTCTACCACTGCCATCTCGTGTCATTTACTGGTATGAACTGATGTATTTCATGTCCTTCTAAGCATTAATCACCTGTAAGGAGGTAGATAATATCTTCAATTCAACCCCAAGAACTTTTGACCGTTCTGTGACTGTTTGTTAGAGACGAATATACGGAGTCGACTAGGTATCTAACTTACTTTAAGAGGGCGTAATATACCACGTAGTTGTGTACAAGCCGTCTCCAACTCCATGAAGGAGTCCTCTTCAAACTTGTCTATAAACATGTCAAGGCTTGGGCATTTGTTTCCCGTTATGGACATGCTTTCGAAGACCTTCTTCATGGATGTTCTCCCTTTAAGAGGAACCCATTTTTTATTATCAGCCTCCTTCGCATTGTCGCTGTCCCTTCCACTATCACTCTGTTCCTCGAAACCGCCCCATTTCTGAGCCAGTCTATCGAGATAAAGCAAGAGGCCTGCTGTTCCCGCCGCAATTGCGGTTGCAACAGAGCTACCATCAAAAGGCGTCCTAGATAAATGTTCTTCGTTAGCGTCGAGTGGGACCTCTTCTCCGGGGAAAAGGAATTACATGTCTCCTCGGTGGACATGGGAGGATTTGTCACCAGTCTCCGTCGACGCTCCTATTCGTATGCACCTCCCTGACTCCCCTGGCCACGTCTTTGTTGAGTTGCCTCCCTGATCGCTGGCCGATGAGACCATGATTATGTTTCTATCATCGGCGGTAGCCAGAGCATCTCGGAGCTTTTTCTGCGCGTCTTCCTTCTTCATGTTGTCTTCGATCGTCCAACTCATGCATATGACATCCACCCCCTGCCCCGTGGCCCATTTCACAGCCTACTAGTCGTCAGTGGGACCATCTGCTTATTAGTCTATAACTCCAACTTACTTCGGTTGCAGACTCCATCGTAAGGTATCTGCTTTCTCCCATACGTGACATTTTCTCGTCTAACCGACAGATGTAGAGTTTGACCTTTGGACACATTTTGCAAACGAGCGTTGCCACCAGAGAGCCGTGATTCAGTGTGTTCGATGCTACGTAATATGGGTAGTAATGATCCATGTCGTTTCCCGTGTTTATGTTCTTGTTGGGGAAAAATGAAGTCCCATTTGCAATTTTCCCATTAAGGATACTCAACGCGGCATCTACACCATTGTCGATGATGGCGATTTTAACAGGACGCACTTCGGCCACTTCGTCGTCGATACTGTTCAAAATTTGGCGGAAGTTGACTGAACTATCCAGCCACTTGTGTTGCCTTTAACGTGCGTGAGCAACCACTGCCGACTAAGGATATAGGATCGGTTGGAGGTGGTATTACTAACCTTTCGGCAGGCTTGACTGCACTATTTCCTTGTTGGAAGCCTTCCATAAAGCTTTTCTCTTTTTTATCTGGTCCTGCTTGCACAATCACTTTTTTTCGGTTTCATTAGGAAATGACTTGACCCGTCTCTTAAATCTGTCGACATATGACGCCAACTTACTCTCGTCTTCGAGGCCCTATATGATGTTAACGGAGAGCACGGTTAAGAAAGAATCGGAAAGGGATCTTAAGTAGGATCTCGCTGGCAACGACCCGCATACCTCTTGATAAATTAAATTTACTTTCTCGAGCTTCAATTAATCGTATCAGTAAGAGCTGTTGTCCCAAGGACTAATAATATTCTTGAAGACATACCTGAGGAAAATTGCTTTTGTTAAGCAATCCGCATGTGCTTGACCAGCCCATCAAAACTGCGTTGTTTCCTGAAGAATAGAGGGTGATTTCCTTCACGTTCGGGGCACAGCGCCAAATGACATCGCAGTTGATGTCTAATTTCTTCCAATCCCACGTCTCAATGCCGAAGTTGTTGCTTGGGGTTCTCCCCAGCGCCACTTCAATGGCGCCATCTGAGTGCGATGGTTCAGTACTGTCGATAACAATGATTGAAAGTATCTTCTTTACGCCTTTCTCTCGAAGCCAATCAAAGATTTTTACCATGTCCCACCTTCCTCGACGATTGTCCGAACTTGTCCAAAAGTCAGTACTGGCATACATAGTGATTTCTACGAATATAGAACTGGAGTCGTATATGCAACTTGTATGAAAGACCTGGTTTTACTTACTTTTGATCGGTAATCGTTATTCTTGGAAGAGCAACATATACAAGTATACTTTCGAAACTCATGTGACCTAGCGCATCCAGATAAGACTGCGATATGACTGGGTCGATAAGGATCGACAGATCAAAACAAGTCTCTCTTTCTAGATAGTAAGCAGCAAGAATGTCAGCAGATTGCACAAACTATTCGTGCCAGGAGTCTTTAAAAATTTCCACCAGCTGATATAGAATCTTACCTTGTGCACCTTGATACAGTGCCTTGACCAATTTAAACCGCTGCATGTTTTTCACGCAATATTCTCTGATAGCGCACAGAATTGGGTCTTCTATTACTTCCTTCCTTAAATTTTCGTCTTCCTCTTTGGATACGGCGTCTTCGTGAAGAAAGGAGTCTTCCTCATTAGGTGCTGCGTCTTCTTCTTGAGAGTTCGTGACCTCTTCTGTAGAGGTCTCGTCTTCTTCAGTGGATGCGATATTTTGTTGCGTGATAGTTCCAGCATCTCCTCTGTCATTGTCGGTGGGATCCTCATAATATGTCTTGATAACAGTGTCTATCTCGTCATGGACAGTTGTTTCTACATCAATACTGTCAGCATCCTTCGCTATCGAAACCGGTAGTGCNNNCATGCCAGACTTACCACCGGATTGTTGCTTTCCATTTTGCCCCTGCGAATATACCTGTGACGCCCTACCGGGACTTGCGCCAGTTTTATCCCCCAAGGCCCTGATTCGCGATCGATATGGCGTCTCGCCATCGGTGTTCATAGCGTAAAGTGCGCCCGGGCACATTTCAATGAGTTTGTTTACTACATCAAGAGCGTTGAATTTGTTCTCGTTAGAAGGTTGAGACAGAGCCGTGACACCGCAGACCGCTGCCAAATGCAGGGGCGTCTCTCGTGTCTTTTCGGTATCACGCTGCATAAAGATCTCAAGAGAATCTTTACAGGCTTCGATGATATCGATCGTGTGTGGTGATCGTGCTCCAATAGCGAGGTGGATGCAGTTCATCTCGAAGGCTTTTGGAGACTCAGGTCTCAAGAGTGTCGCAAGAGTCAAGTTGTCTCCGCCGTCCCCTTTCTCAGATGATGTTCGGTCTTTGAAATTGTCTAGAATCGTCTTGACAAAGTCGGAATTTTCATTTTCAAGAGCCAGCTGAAGCGGCCGACGGTGATACAACTTGGATTTCTGTTGTAGGAGGATGTTGGATAGCTTTCTCAGCCCAAGGAGCCACTTAACGAATGAATGATAGTCTTCAAACTCGCTCCCCCTTCGAGCGATCTCATGCAGAATGTTCGGATCAGTTACGATTCTCGAATTGTTAATCTCCTTTACCGATACCATGGTTGCCTTTTCATCTTTTGAGAGCTCATTTCCCCAATTTATCGATGTTTCCGATATCCTTTCTTGTTCCGTTTGTTCCGCTTTTTCGTCATCTTTTTCTTCTTGTTTCGCTCTTTCCGCCACTGATTTAATCTTTGCCAAGATAGCGTCAAGTGCTGCTGGATGTCCCTGAATTTTGCTGGCGGTGGTTTGATGTTCTCCCTCTGAGGTGGTTTGACTTTGTCCCTGTGTGGCGGTTTGATCTTGTACGTGTGAGATAGTTCCATTTGGCCTCTTTGCTATGAGTCCATTTCGCTCCTCGGGAGCGATTTGACTATGTCCCTCTGGGATGATTCCATTCAGTCTCTCTGCGGTGATTTGCTGTTGCAGCTGAAAAGCACTTCCATTTCGTGTGTCTAAAGTCGTTTCTTGCCGTTCATTTGAGATTATGACACCTTGTTTTGTTGAAAATAGGGGCACCGACTTAGTAGAAGTAGCGGTACTTGGTTGAACAGAGGTCAGTCTAGGCTACAGGCATAAGTAGGCGGTCTTTCCCAGTATGCTAGAGTAATAGACTGAGGCCAATTGACATACATTTCAACATGTTTATTTCGTTCGAAAATCGTATCACTCAGCCTGTCCGTCATGTTGCCCCAACACGTAGTATAGAATGTTGATAATATAGAAAGGAATATCTGCCGTAGGGGAAAGCGCCCGTTAGGTGCAAAGTGCTTTGATTTGGATCAGAAGTTGAAAGGATATCGTTGCGGTGGTCCAAATATCCAGTTTATGTCTTAACGCCGCTTGAGTACCTGATCATCCCTACCTAGTACCATATAGTTGTTTTACGTATCCGACTCGCGTCGGTCTCCGAGCAAAACGGAGGGTTTATCTCCGCCTGGCAAGCCAATGAAAATGAAATTACAATTGTATGAGGTTGGGCCATGATAGTGTGGTGACACAGCCTTGTGTTTATCAGTATTGTAATATGGTTGCTCGCAGCAGCCTTGTACTTGGCGATACTTGTAAGTTCAGAGGGATTCCAACAATCCTAGAAGTAGTCCCGAGATTTGTCCATTATGCCCCTCTCCTCTTCGGGAGGCAGCAGCTGTTGGTGGTCCCGATGTATGTGAAGATGCCCAAGTGCTACCCAGCTTATGGGTACGCAAGGGCGAAGCAAAGAAAGGGGCTCAATGATGTGACATCCTTGTTTCTCCCGACCCAAAGTTTTATTTTCTCTTCTTCATGGTTCCCCCTAACTAAAAAAAACGCCTAAACTTCATCATCAGATCATCAGTTTCTTACTCTATCCAAACGCCCCCCATGTATCGGATCTCCATTCCGCTCGAAGAGATCGAGGAAGGTGGCGGCGAGTATCGTTCAAAAAATCCCAAAGGCAAAGACTTCCGCGATGTCATCCAAACCCGCGGAAACGATGGACCGTCTTTACTTGCCCAGGCAGAATTACTGCTAGTATGCAGTGGTAAATTGAGGAATGGCGCAAATGGAACTCTTCTCATTTTCCGCTTCATGTTCACCGGGCTCGAGAATGATAGTTCTCAAAGATTCACTTCGGCCAAAATCAGGGTCGAGTTCAGCGACGAGCAGTCGCGAATTGCCTATGATCCGGAGGTGGTCTCTATTCGGCCTGCCAGGCAACAAAGATTTGACATTGTCACGGAAAAAACCGACAATCGACGCGGGGGTAACATAGCCCTCAGGACCGAAGGGCTACCTGTAGGATTTGGAGTGGGAAGACAGTGGATGATCTCGACCACGTCAGTTAAAGAGTATTACTCCAAGCTAAGTGCTGCGAGGTTCAATACTAGAGACTTTGTGGGCTCATGGAACAGCGTTGTATGGCAGCTGAATGAGCACTCTTCAAAGAAACAAGGGGTGCCCCATCTCTTACAGACAGCCGTGATAGTGCGCCGGAGAGGCGACGGCAAGTTTACGATGAAGATGAGGATCGAAACAACGACAAATCTGCAAGCTGGGACGATGAACATGATTAAGAAGCTGGCTGGCATGACGCAGTCAGAGCCTGTCGACGCGGTCAATATTGACCCAAAATTATTCATGCTCAAAGAGATTGATATCCCAGAGTTAGCAGAAATGAGGAGCAAGGGTGAGATAGAATTGGACAAGATTCATTTGGAAGATTACGTCGGTCTCATGCATCAGGAGAACGTGTAAGGCATAGAGAGGAGAAATATACCATGTACTTAGGTCCTAGGTAGACTTTTGAAAATTGGCATTCTCGCAGACTGATGCGCTACCTCATGATCAAGTCTGCACAATGATTTTGGCGGTTGGTTTACGTTAGTACGTGCTACATACTAACCTAGAACTGGATACTGGGTACCAGTATGCACGATTTATGCCTCTACTTAACCGTAGCTATGTAATACAAGCTGATGGGTAGAATATTACGAAGGCCAGTAGTACCTAGTATCTAGGACTATCTCCTTCTCGTGAGGGCGTCAAATAAATGCCTGGCTGCCAGGTACCCTACATGTAGGATATAGGATCCCAAATTCAGGTATGCCCAAGCGAGCTTCTAGTACTTAGTAGTTATCCCGGGATAACCTAGGATAGCAAGATGGCTTAGTAGTAGGTACCTGACTGTAGGGATGCAGTCAATTCCAGTGGACTAAGTTAAAAATTAAACCACCGAGACGGACCTGGTGACAGCTCGCAGCACTAAAATGGATGAGCTGACGCGAGCTGCGACGCGCCTCTTGCTTGCTGGGCTAGGCATTGATATAAATACATGCTGGGTAATATATGGACAACTACGAGTACTGCAGAGTATATACTATATATATAGAGTCTGGGGCCATCTGATGATGACTTGCAGCTTGTCCGGTGGCACTCCCGCCCAATACGAACTGCAAATTGTCACGCATGGATCCTCGAACATCAAGCATCAGCTTGTTCTGTGCTTGCTGCAAGACTAAGCTCGTTGCTTGTAAGCGCCAGCGATCCACCCGCGCGGCGATGCATCGCCACGGTGCCACCAAAAAGGTGGTCCTCGTATTAGCTGGCAGCGTATGCTTTGTTATGGCCAGCTATGAGCGTGGCTGCTAGGAAACTAACGCGGGAGACCTGTGGCGCTACGGTAGGTGGGCAGCGGCGGAGCTGGGTCTGGCATGCACACCATTTGTAGCAGCGAGGGAATACGAAGGGCCAGACACCAGACACGAGGACACATGCAAAAAGGTAAAAATAAATCGGGGGAGCCCATCGAATCAAATTCTCCGTAGCTGTTTTGCTGTGCAGGAGAATTTCTTTTTATAACTGTGTGTGATCGTACGACCAAGTCTTACTGTAGTGTTAGTGAAGTTGTAGTGTAGTGGTGTTACTTACTTCCAGTCTTTCCTTCATCACGCATTCACCTCTCTCTGTCTTTTCTTTCATAGATAGTAGGTACTTGCGAGGTTAGTACTGCTAGGTACCCTCATCACTGTGCTCGTAGTAGGCCCTTCGGATCGTCTGGAATCACCGTCTGCAGGCTCTCTCAGCTCTCATCTCATCGTTCAAGCATCACCGTAGGTACATGTAACTTGGCTGCACTCTCCATACATTCCCCAAGTACTTGCCCCTTGCTGGCTTCGGCCAAGGGCGAGATTTTGCTTTTTATTTATACCTACGCCATCCCTCATCCGGCAAGGGCTCACCCAGTTACCCCTGTCTAACGCATCTTCCGCTAATCCTCTCTCGGCAATGGCGCGGTGCATTGTCTTCTGGTCGCAGCCCGCAGCTCGGGAACTACGAGGTACTTCGTGAATGTACCTTGGCCCTGGTACAGTCAGTACACGGAATCTAAGCAAGAGGAAATCTCGGCGTTTGGCACTCATTCGTTCTCCTCCCCTTTTCCTCCCTTCTTCTCTTCATCGCCATCGCCTCGCCAGCGCAAAAGCTTTTTTTGTTGCTTCTTCATCGTCTCTCGCTTTCGCTTCTCCGTCCTGCCCGACGAGTTTCCAGACACTCGCTTCGTCTGCTCCTGCTGCTACTTGCTTTTGTGCCGCGGATTGTTTATTCCCCCGTCGACCTGCCTACGATCCGACCCGCTTGTTGTACAGCCACAAACCTTTCGATCTATCCGCCAAGGGGTTGCTTGCCATTGTCTTGTTTAACCGCAGCATCATCAACCTTTTTTTTCCTCCTTGGGCCCAGTAACCGCATTCTTTTAATATACTCAGCATCGATTGAAAGAGAAAGCGGAGGTTTCAATACCTTGAAACGACACACGCTAGCGACAGACTGCCTGGTCTGTGTTTATTTTACCCTGCTGTTTACACTCCAAACAATCCCATACTCTCGACAAAATGCGTCCCACTGCGACATTGATGCAACTGGCCCTGTGCCTTTCCTCGGCTGCCCCTCTGGTCTCAGCCTGGCCGGGCTGGTTGCCCGAGCTCGACGCGCTCGTTGTTCGTGCCGATAAGGGTAGTGGTATGTATNNNACGTCTGCATGCTTT
>JARWZN010000003.1:1950542-1962845 GCA_030015385.1 Trichoderma sp. BMH-0061
AGGTGTTTTGACACGCTCGGCGAGGGAAACACAGCAAACCCAACCAGCCCAACCAACCCACCAAACAACGAGGAGGGAAACACGGCCAAGCCAACCCAACCAAGCGAATCGGGTTCTAAGAAGACTGGCTCAAAGACGGATGATAGTAGCAAGAAGAAGACGACCACTTCTAAGAAGGCCGCACACCATACCGAGTTTGATCCTGAGGCTCCTCCAGGAGCTGTTGCCATGCAGACACCCAATGTTTTCGCTGGCAGTGCCCTGTACAAGATTGAAGACTACGTCACCTGGGGCTGGAATTACACAAACCTCCTTGGCACCCCAACCGCCATCGATGTTCTCATCAGCTGCTCACAAGCCTCCGAGACCTGGACCCTCACCTCAAACATGACCTTCAAGACCTCTGTTGAATTCGTTTGGGACAGCAGCACCTCGCCAACCCCGGCCGACCAGCCCTTCCCCGTCGCCATGTACACCCTCATCATCAAGGATTCCGATGCCGCCATCACCTCCATTCCCGACCCTGGCTACTTGGGCACCTTTAACACCTTCACCTTTGGTCTGTACACCCCGCAGCCTTACGTTCCCTTCCCCGAGTGGCATTGCGACGCCTGCAACGCAGCCCTTTCCAAGTTTGACCACCACGTTCTCGGCTTTGCCATCACCATGGGCCTGGTAACCGTGCTCAGCTTTACCTGGTTTGTTTCCGGCCTCGACATCAACTAATCATGTCCCACGGCTGCGCATTTTACATATCCGCATACTGCTCGATTGGTCTAGCTTCACCTACCAGACACATCTTGCCCGACGTTTTGCGAATAATGTAGCCAGCGGGGCCCTTTGGCGGGATTGCATACCGTGTTTGAGTTGTTGTTTTGTTTTTTTTAAAGCTTTTGGAGACGGGGCATTATTACAGGCGATACTTTGCGGGTCATTTCCAACGGCGTTTTTGTCTTTTGTGTCTTTCTCTTTTACGCGCGCGCTGCTTTGGAAAACATGGGGAGTATTCAAGCTATTCGGACGACTCTTTTCATGATGGGCCACTCAAGAAAAAAAATAGTTACAGTTTCTAATGACGTATACATTTAATGGGCCGAGCGCCTTGATGTTGATGTTGACTCTTCTAGCCTTATTCATGAATTTGACTGTCTTGTGTATTGGCATATTTATATTTGTGATGTTGTGTGTTTTGGTATGTTTACATTTTGTCTTGATGTACGTTTTGGTATATTTCTCTATATTGGTGTAGATGTAATTCTTGATCATGGTAAATGGCTTTGTGCCCCGTAGATGAAGGTCTGCGTGTAATTCTATATCAAAAGATGGCTGTCATGTATTTTCTAAGAACAAATGCTTCGATTGGCAAGTCGGTACGTCGAGTGACGATGGTCATATCCTGCTCTCCTGATGTATGAATGGCGAGAGGCATGATTCGTTCGTTCATACCATACGTAAACTGAATCCAGCGCCTCGCTCTTCCTTGTCCCTGCCTTGGAAGATGCCGCTGAAATCGACATCGCCAAGAGCAACGGCCTGTCCGCGAACGGGGGCGTCGGGCTCGTGCCGCCGTCTTCTCTCTTGGCCGGCCTTGCTGGGGAACGTGGGGAATAGGCTCTCGGGCTTGGGCTTAGGATCTTGCCGGAAGTATTCGTGCTCCAGCATCTCTTTGGCAGATGGCCGCTTCTCCGGGTCTAGTGCGAGGAGGCTGTTGAGCAGAGAGGCGCCGGCGGATGTGAGGTTGGGGAAACGGGCGCGGATGACGGAGCCGGAGGCGAGGGGGACTGTTTGGGGAGGCGCAAGGAGCGTGCGTTGGGCAGGCGGCGGAAGCCCGGCCATGAGTCTTCGGTGGGGACGCCGCAGAGCTCAAAGACTTTGGATATCTGGTCGACCTCGTTGGAGCCTTGCAAGAGGGGTTCGCGGGTGATGAGCTCGCCCATGATGCAGCCGACGGACCACATGTCGATGGCGGCGTCGTAGGTGCGTGTTCCCAAGAGGAGCTCGGGGGCGCGGTACCAGAGTGTGACGACGAGCTGGGTGAGTTTGGGGCGGGGGTCGCCGACGTAGCGGGCCATGCCGAAGTCTGCGATCTTGAGGAGGCCGCGGTTGGAGAGGAGGAGGTTGGATGTTTTGAGGTCGCGGTGGAGGATGTAGTTTTGGTGGAGGTAGGCGACGCCCGAAGTGAGCTGGAGGAGGAGGCGTTTTACTTCGGAGGAGAGGAAGGGTTCGGGCATGTCTTGGAGGATGCTCTTGAGGTCGTGTTCGACGAATTCGAGGACGAGGAAGATGGAGCTGGAAGCGGATGATTAGTTTAGCTTTGGGCCAAGGCAAGGCAGGTTCTTTGAGTCTTATTCTTACTTGTCTGGTTTGGAGATGTCGTTGCCCACGACAACCTCCTCCATGGCCACGACGTTACGATGCCGACAGTTTTTGAGGATCTGGATCTCGCGCAGGCCCGTCACGGGCAGGCCGTTGGGGTCGCCGGCCTCGAGCTTGAGCCGCTTGAGGGCGACGACTCTGCCCGTGGCGAGCTCCGTTGCGCGCGCGACCCAGCCGTACGTGCCCTCCTCGATGTCGTTGAGCTTGTCGTAGTTGTCGACGCTGCGGCTGGGTTTCCAAGTGCCGACATCGAAGCGTAGAAGGGAGGCGGAGCTGTTGTTGCTGGCGGTGGGTTCGGGGGTGAGTTTTCGTCGTTTGGAGGGCCGTGATGAAGATGATGCTGCGTCGTCGTTATCGTCGTTTGCTTCTGCGGATTGTGATGTCGTTGTTGTTGCGGCAGCGAGTAGAGCTTTTTTCTTTTCTTCTTCTTCTTGGAGCTTAAGAGCCTTTTTGCGACGCTTTTCTTCTTTTTCCTTCTTTTGCCGTGCTTCATACTCGGCGTCTTCTGCGGAGCTTGCCCATCTTGATTTGGGCTTGGTGGACATGGCTTTTTCTTTTCGCGTCGCGTGGATTCGCTCGGGCTTGGGGATTGGTCGAACTTGAAGATGTGGTGATGGAGTGATATCGGCCAATTGAGCGAATCTTGTGTCGCTGAAGCTCTGCCTGTGCTGTTTAGTATGGATGAAGCAATGGAGATGTTGAAAGTAAATAGAGTAGAGGATTGAGATGGCTTGAGATGCTGGAAAATAGAGTGGGTCTGCTGGCTGTCTGAGGTACATGTGCAAGGGTCCCGAATTTGTGTGGGGGAGAGACTTTTATCATCTTCATCATCTTCATCTCATTCTCTTGCATCTGCTATAATTATTATCTTGAGTGACGCATTGCAATTCGATTTTTTGTCAATATTGGTTCATGTACATAATTGCTGTTGAAAATAACTCTTATCCGTTGTTGAATACCGCGCTGGCCATTCCCTTTTCTATCCCCTCGTTGCTCGTTTATTCAGTATCTGCCGTCTGTATCAGGTCGGCTCCAGTCTATTCCACATGCCAGAGAGGAAATCTATTCCGTTTACAACTCGTTGGTAAAAAAAACATCAGATCACTCGCTCTCCTTGGCCGCCTTCTTCTGCTTCTTAATCTCCCTCCGTGCTTCCACCGTGCTCGCCATCTTGCTCCCCATATCAGTCCCCAAGTCGTTGAATCCCTTGACCACTCCGTCAGTGTCCCCGTCGCCCATCTCTTGGCTCATCTTGAACTTGCCCTCCATCCTCTCAATTTTAATCTCGACGCCGATGATGGCCTTCTTCATGATGTTGAGATACGGCGTTGGCGCATCAGACACTTGCCACGGCTTGGGCCTGAATCCCTCTCCTGTGTAGCCCATCGTGACCTTTTCGTTGAAGCTCGACAGGGCATCAATCTGGCTGTTAAGAAAGGCCGTTGTCTCCTCTGCATTGGGATCAATGTAGAACGTCGCCTTGCCGTAGATTTGGACGGCGGCATAGTTCCATGTGCCCACCACTTTGCCCGTCACCGGCTTGGTCGCCGTGTAGAACTTGGGCGTCACGTAGTGTTGAACTGAAGACGTGAACATGACCAGGACGTCTTGCTGCAGCGTCCGTGAATTGTCTCCTGCGGCCTGGCGCTCCTTGATCTCGTCGATGATGGCCTTGCTCTGGGGGTTGGCGCGGGCCATGTGAGCCCTCAGCTGGCCGAGCTCGGTCTCGCTGGATTCATCCTCGACGTCTAGGATGAAGGGGATGTGGCTGGACTGGATCAGGGGTAGNTTTGGGGAAGAGATGGCGGTGGTGAAGAGGCCTAGGGGATTCTCGCGGACGAGTTGTCGCAAGACGCGAAGGTCTGTCTCTGCGTGATCGCCTCGAAGATACATGGTTGAGTGAGTGAGTGTGTTGATTTGTTGTCGTTGTTGTTGTTTCTGTCCTTCTCTTGTGCTTGTCCTTTTTTCTCTTCTCCCTCTCTCTCTTTATCTCTCTTTCTTCTGTCTTAAGTTTAACCGATGAAAATGACCTTGTTCAAGCGTCCTATCGTGAGTCTTATGCCGCCGATGGGCCTCCGGTCTTTCTATATATGTCACTAGATCTGTATCTTTCACGTACAAGTTACTCACACTCTCCACCAGTTGCTGGGCTATTAACAATCACATCTCCCGTCTTTATCTCTCTTTGGATCATCACAAGCAAATCATGCGTCCCTCCGCGGTGGAGCTCGCTCGTTTATACTCGACTCAGTTAGACGCTGTTTTTGCATCTCCGTAAAAGGATTTGCCCTCGCCATGATTGGGCGGCGGATAATATTGCCGTTAAAAGGTTCAATGTTCCTGCTACCGGCGGCGTGTATCATTAGCGCATGCTCTTAGCAGGTACCGAGTACCGCTATATTGGGACTGGCTGGGGTTAGTAACAGAAATTGCCCGATACGGAATCATTTCGACTGTATGGATGCACATGTATTTTGGAGTTGAGATTGAACTGAACCTCTATGCATTCATTACTACTAAAATCTAGCAACCTGTCTTAATTCTAACTATGATTTAAAAATATTGAAAGCAGAAAACATACGACTCATTTCTTCGGACTACTACATACTGCCCGACACCAGTTTCAACCTCTTCCCGGGTAACAATTTATTCCACATCGGAACAAGCCTTGATGCTTCGATATATTGTTGCTCTCATTACACCACGGAACATGTTCACGAAGCAGGAGTAGAAGCACTAGAAGCAGGGCTAGCAGCACTGTCGAAAAGGCTGCCCGCAGGAGTATCGCCATTAAACCCCGTTATCACTGAAGGGCACCAGCCGGGGCGTGGAAGGGACTCGTACAAGCGCCGCCACTCATCAACAACGCTTGTGTGAATCATCGAAAGGGGAGCCAGTGCCATGTGCCGTCCGGCGGAAGTGTAATCCGGCGCATGTGTCCCCAAACCCTCAGTGCTGAGGCTGCGATTACCTCATCCCACAACTGCTTCGTCATCCGGCTGTCATAGTATTCCCACAGGCAAGGCATAACAGACACGTCTTTGACGCAATACTCCAAAAGGGCCGGTGCTAAGGGGCGCTGATGGAACGCCTGAAAGCTTCCGCCCAATTCAGGTGCGAACAAAGCTCTGCCTTGCTCCTTCGTCTGGTTCCATCTGAGTTTCTCGAACCGAGAAAATGTTGCGTGGTATCGGACGCACTTTTCGAGCCCTTGAACCCATTTTTTCTCCTGGTGAGAGCGGATGGCGAATTTCATGAGCTGTAGATCGATGACGCCGTTTAGGGTGATGTCGAAAATGACAAACAAGGCATCCGAATCGCTTCGGACATCGAAAAACACCTTTGGAATGTAGGGCGATTCTAAGATCGCTTTCAATGTCCAGCGAGTTTCTCCAGGCGTGGAGAAACATTTGTCGCCCAAGGATTGAACGTCGATCAGGTAAGTTGTGTTTGTGGGACGGACATGGATCTGCAATATGGAGATGGTACCATGTCGAGAAAGATTTTGTCCCTCGAGGTCGACGAAGATTGATGGTGTATCAACTGGAAGCCCTGTGAGAGCGTCGACCACCTTGGATAGAGCGGGGAGAGTGTCAATCCATTGCGTAGTGGGAGCAGGATTGGCAGCCCCGCGAGTAGCAGCACAAGTTACAGCTGCTTTGGTTTCGTCGACAACCACGGTATATCCAGGTTCTTTAGAGACGCCTTTGAAAGGAAGCACTCGAGAACTCTGGTTCCAAGTAGAATGAGATGCTCTGCTCCCATTAACAACCACGATGTGTCCCCTGGTAGAAGCCATGTTCACGACAGTCCCAACAAGGAAAGGCCTTTTTCGTAGCGTTTCACTTGTTCTTTCCTGGTGTTGTCTCTTGGAAGTGCCTTGTACTTCCTAAAATTAGTGGAGATTGTCTGGATCTTGTCAATTTGTGTGGATGTGATAAATGGGAAGATATAGATGGGGACCAAGTTGGGAGAGACGAAATTTATATAACCGTAGGAATTGATGAATGTCTGATACTTTCTGATGGATGCCCGATACTTTTTGGGGACTTTTTAAGCATATTAACGGGGTGATTTCTGAAAATTTTTAGACTGATCAAACCTTTAATGTGTTGGCTTATCAGAGTATGGATGCCTTTGGCGCTGTTACGGTTTACAGTGAATTATGATTGCTTTTGTTTCAAGCAAAAGATTATATCCATTCTAACAAGACTATCTCCAAACGGGAAATTCTGCAATTATTCGATCCTCTAATAGAAAACTGTATCAAAAATGTACCAAAGCGAACCGCTTACGTGACGTATTTAGAGGCGTTTTAAGGTAGATTAGGAGGGTAAGATATATGTAGATAGCAGAAGTAAACTCAAAATGAGATTGTATGGAACTGCTGTATGTCCTAGTACAGAGAACTAATGCTGATGGCTAATTTAGATTTCTGAGGATAGGAAAGCAAAAACTTATCGATAGCCCGACTCTGTATGGCAAGTTCAAGGCTTGGCTATTGAGTCAAATTACAGCCAAAGCGCATATAAAAGTATAATTTTATTGGCTACCAGTGGACGGGAAATCCCGTGAGGCAATATCAAGGCCTACTTCTTGCAAAAGATTTAGCTGGTAAGTAGGGCTGCTCAAAGTTCAGCAGAGATGATCGTAAAGTGAAATGAAGATTAGCGATTAATGTATTGTAGACTCGAAAGTAAATTGGCGGTACTAATCTCTGCAATCACATTTGCTTGGCCTCTGGCTGTTTTCATAGAAGTGGCCGCTCAAATTCCTACTACAAACTGCGCATTTGACGATATAGCCATTCCATTGAAGTTCAAGTGCCGCCCCCTTGAAATCCAATGATGGGCAAGCCATCCATTTTCCACGGCAATTAATAAGGACATTTTCCACAGTAGCCGCACTCTTTGTCACATGCTGTGAGATCTTGATCGAAGTCAGGGAGNGATGCCTCGTAGGGGTTGTAGTCGTAATCGTCGCTGTAGTCGTACTGGTTGTAACGATCAGTGTCGCCTATTTCACAATCTGCTTCTGATGCCATCTGGGAAACAAGTAAGCTTATAACTCTATAAGATTTAGATGCAAGCTTAAGTGTTGTGATACCTTTCTGNCAAGTGTCTTCATATTCGTCTTCTTTGCGGCGAACGAGCTCAAGAAGGCGCTCGTCAGGTGCCGCAGTAAACATACGGAGTATTCCCTCCCGGCATTTGGATACCCAGTCTGAAGTACTGCACAGATCGAGGACATTCTCAACAATGCGCTTGAGTTTGTTCCGCCCTTGGATCTCGTCTTTAGGGAAATTTACGCGGCGAATCGCGAGGCTCACTGTGGTTTCGATTTTGGTGACTTCGTACGTAGCCAAGTTGGCGGCAGATGATTTGACATAACTGCATATAAACGCAGCAATATTATCACCTTTTAACTCGGAGATCCAAAGCTCCTCGATCTCGAGGTCAAGGCTGAGTTCTGTGTTGACCCAATCAAGAGAGAGCAGAGACAGAAGCTCGTTTGACCCAAGGTTTGTCTTGACTGTGGGAAGTAAAAACCGAAGAACCGACTTCAAAGCTGGATATCCAGCNNNGATGCTGCCTAAACTNNNTATCAGGAATTGTTTCCTGTGATAACTGTACGGGGTTTTGCAACTCGCCTTGTTGACCTGCGAGGTTGAATCAGGTAGGCCAGAGCTCGAAGAACCACCATGTTCTGACTCACGATCGTGATCTTTTTGCTTCATATCTTCGGTTTTGATGGCCTGCGTCGACTTTTCCTTCTTCTGTCGATACACCAGATCGATATCTGTAGCGGGTCGAGCGATATTGGCCCGCCAGTGATGCCTATTGGTAGGATTCTGTTGATACAAATTCACCTCGAAAAACTTATCATGCACGATGCACTTGAAGTTCTTGTATCTGCGGAAAGGAAAGGCCTTGGTAAGTATGTGCTGAAGCTTCCTGAAAACCTGACAAAACTGACGAAGCTGGGAAAATGCAAAACTCTCTGCGTTCTGCTATGCTGAGGTATGAAGAATGGAAAACATAGGTGCAAACAGCAACAAACGGCAACAAACAGAAAGTGGGCTTGATCAAGGAGAGTGGCCACACAAATCCACGTGACAACTCAACATTTCCTATGTAATGAGAGAGAAGTTAACATACGAGTTCAATTTTTCGAAATTTGCCGCGATAAGGTCATTCTCTCTGACTTCTGTGAATTCGATGCCATCGTTGACTGTCATAAAATATCTGACTGACTCTTGCGGCCCGTAATTGGCTTGCCTGACAAGCTGGACCACATAATCTGCACTGACTATCAATATAGGGATCACGTCGGGCTTTGCAGAGGTGGACTTTGCCCATTGCATGAACTTGTCGAATTTATGTTCATGATCAAGCCGTTTGGGGCGGTACGGCTGTATGGATGAGCAGCAGAAGAGTGCAGGCATCTTCGTGATTAATGTTTCAAGGATGTGCCAATAATTAATGAATCTAAATGGTGTTCTATGTTTAAGATATTGATAGAGAGAACAACGCGAAAGCAATTGATTGACCAACTCCAGAGATCTATTTCCGTGCATTTATTCTCTAAAAGTGTTCACAGCTATGTTGTAGGCCTCCCAGTTGAGTCATCTCTCTCTGGAATGCAAACATCAAACAAGCAAGCCGGATTGGCTTCTGGCCGTCTCACAAACATTGTTTGCATCATTAGGTAGACTTTGGTGGCTTGATGCCACAGGAGTGGGAAGATGAGTGCACAGAAACGGAGAATCAGTGGGAGATCACAGTACGGGTGGTATGACTGTCCGTGAGTATGAATAGAGGAGAAGGGGTTGGCGGTCAATGATGGAGGGTAAAGTTTTGTGACGCTGTTTCTGTATGTTTGTTGCTCCGTTGTTTGGGTATCTTCTCAATATATGTGGATGAGCCGAGAGCAATGTCTAAATACATTTCAGGGACTGAAAATTGAGCCAGAGGGCTGGCATTAATCTAATACTAGGATCTGTCAAAATCAGTTATTTTGCTAGATGTGTACCCTCGAGATGCTCCTCCCTTTATATAAGCATGCCAGTCCAGATAATCACGCGTGTTTCTGTAGCATACTTAAACTGGTTCATTGACGTGTACTATGACTAAAGGTTAGTAGTGTGCTTTGCGTTCAAGGCATTGTTAAAATCTTACCTTGGATAAGACAGTTGCTTGGCTGATACCCATACGGGTTCCAATCCAAGCCAAACAATTTCTTATGTAATTTTTCAGCTTTTCTTCGGTTATAGATAATGTAGATAGAACAAATAAAGTGTGCATTGACAGCAAACCCCCAAGTGGTCGACCGGGGATAATGGGAGGGGATCCTGTGGCGGCATTTGCAACAAATATCTGCAAATCTGCAGTTAGAAGATATGGAAGAGAAGACATAATGCCTTCCGTTAGTTTTTCGACATCTTTCTGTATTGAAGCTTCGAATATCTGATCGCTGAAACGGCCATTGATTCGATAGTGACATCTTAATATGACATTTAAGACTAATAGAGAAGCTTTACGATAGTTGTTCCATAGCGACGCGACATAAACTATAATATGTTAATAATTATAAAGTGTTTGAGACATGACTTACAATCGTAATAGCATGAAATGGTTGCTGGCCAGTAGCCCACATCGGGCCTGCGATACCAAAGGTCAGTGATTAAACCAACTATTCTCTCCAAATGACACAATTTATGAATCGAAATAGAAATTGAACATTATGTAGTTGTGAAAATACTTACAAAGTCTCCCTGTTTTTAGATGAAATGGTTCCGAGCCATTTCGGTGTCCATGCTGGAGGTACCGTGTCTGGCCAAGTGGTATATGCCTCTCTCAGCTGCTCAGCTTCAAACCTGAGTTGGCAAAGCTGGTCAAGCGTGGCTTCAGTTTCACTTTCCAATAAGGGTTCCGCTCTAAGCATTAAGGATATTGTTCGTGCATATATGAAATCTATAGCTGAACTTGACTGATTGAATAGCGGTGTACACATAAGGCTAAACTTCTGTGAGGCCTTGGTGACAACTGCAGGAGAGTTTCGAAGAGACGGACGTGTGTAAATCTCCACATCTAGATCCTCAAGTGGCACCGAGCTTGCAATTTGGAAAAGCTTGCCGTCACACAGCAAGTCAAACGGTGAGAATTTGCTGATAAGAATAGCCGATATTCCCTGAGCATGAGCAACATGAGCGCCAGCATACGTACCAGTACTGGTGATGATCTGTGATTGTCAGCTTGTTTCATTCATTATGGTGATTTGTGAGAGCTTACTTCGTATAATCCCATTAATGCAGCAGTAATTAGCGACTCGACAGTGGTAAATACTGCTTCATTTGAGATACTTAGGCGAAAGGACCGTAACAACAAAGAATACAGACCCTCTGCCCTATGTCTGTACATGGTATTTCCGAACTTATTCCCTAGATTTGCTAATGCAATGAGTGTACATGCTTGGACCAGCTCGGAGTTTGAGTCGGCTTTAGCAATCATAGACTGGAGCCCATGTAGATATCCACGAGACAGGCTCCTATTTGATGAAACAATACAGTAGTCGTTGAAAAACACTAGACGAGCGTTTTGCTCAACATCAGACCAGTCTAGTGTCCCGGAAAGATTGAAGCTTGCCGCTCGATGCAATGACTCTGAAGGTGGTTGACGCAATACATTGAGATTGTCTTCTCCGACATAGTTTATAAACTTCAAGTCTTTACTGGGCTCGTATCCAGGACACGTGCGCCGTGCTCGGCCGCAGTTGAGGCAAGACTGGCACAGACGTTGAATTAGTATCAAGCAACCGCAGTGAGTCCACATCTAAAAAGAGCCGCCGCCGGGAGAATGTTGCCAGTGCACGACAACAGGTAGTACTTTGCACATACTGGACGCCTCATGTCACACTACAAATGGGTCAGCACGCCGAAAACAACCCCATGGAATGACGCTTACATACCCTTTTACGTCTTTGCTTGCATGCATGGCATGCTCTTGATGGCCCATTGTTCACCATATCAGCATATTAGACTGGCTGTTGTCATAGAAGCACAAAATAGAGTAGAAGAAACAAAGGATGAGATGAGGTCGCAGTTCGCTCCCCATTACGCTCAAGCTATATGTATACTAGGAAGGGTTAGGTTTTGCGCGAGTACGCTAAATACCTGCATGGTAGTATGAGGGGCATCATGCGCCTCAGAGATTGAGATTAGCAGCTGGGTCTAGGGTGGAAATAGCAAAGACCTACCCAATCAATCAGTGCAGGCCTGAAATACCTATTCCTTAACAGGCTAGAGTTTGCGCGAGTGTACTAACACAGGCCACTGAGGATCATATCGATCAATATGAGACAGATACACACATTGTCTACGTAAGTCGTGAAGACGATTCGGCTTTTACGCTGTCAAAAAGGAAGCAAATTCAACAATTCATGATTAGAATCATGATGCTTTAATGGAGATAGCTAATAAATCCGAGTCTAAGTCCACTTCCTTGGACTTGACTTTTTGTATATATATAGAGAGAGCGACGCATCATACTCTGATCATTTTTACAGCAATTCCACTCGTCGACTCTCTTATACAAAGCTTTCAAAGTCACTGCAATCACAATCTCACAATATACTTACAAGGGCATCATGCTTGCCTCTCCCTCTTCAAAGATCGTCCTAGTTACAGGCGCCAATCAAGGCATCGGTTTCCAGATAGCAAAATCTCTATCGTCAAAGCCGGGATACCATGTTCTTGTGGGAAGTCGTGATATCCAGCGTGGTATTAAAGCGGCCAAAGATCTTCAAGAACAAGGGTTAAATGCCGAGCCTATTACCATTGAGNNNGTCTCCTTTATAGCCACCAAATTAAATCCTCAAGAGTGGATCGATTATGTTGAGATCCAGACTTTGACTCAAGAATCAACATCG
>JARWZN010000003.1:1962854-1988196 GCA_030015385.1 Trichoderma sp. BMH-0061
ATATTTNNNATAGAAGGCGCTAATCTTTGTCACTTAGTTACCTCCGATAACTCTATTGCCGAAGTGGTCCAACAAGTAAAGTCGAAATTTGGCCGTCTTGATGTATTGATCAACAACGCCGGCGTATGCCTGAACGATGAAAGAACCTCTCCCCCTTCGCTTCGCAATTTCCAAGACACGTTTGCAGTCAACACTTTTGGCGCCACACTCACGACTGAAGCCTTTATCCCTCTTTTAACGGCATCTTCTGCACCTCGAGTCGTCTTTGTATCCTCTTTCATGGGCTCACTCACTCATCGACCGGAGAGTCCAGTTCCTTTGCCAATCTACCGAAGTAGCAAAGCAGCACTCAATATGATCATGCTCCACTATGCTTTAAAGTATAAAGACGCTGGATGGAAAGTCAATGCGACTTGTCCAGGGTACTGTGCTACGAACCTGAACGGTTTTGTAGGAAAGGATGATCCGGCAGATGGAGCTTTGAATGCAGTCAGACTGGCAACCATGGGTGAAGACGGCGAAACGGGAACTTTTTCGAACAAGGAAGGAAGTTTGGCTTGGTAGAGTTAAATATCAAGCAATACAGAAATATTGAGAGGCAATAGAGATAGAAAGGGCTAGATTGTAGGAAACAAAGTAGTAACTATATTTTTCAAAGGGTAGTTAACTATAACTAGACCAATAGATAACCTCTATGCCCACGACTGGCAACGCATGAGCTCAACACCTGGATGATTCACTATGTTTATGCCTGATTGCTTTCCATTTAGTTCTATAGCATTCTGCCAAAACATTATTTGTTTCGCTCTCCGCTCTTCTTCTCGTTTCTCTTTTTCCGCCCTCCACATCACACTCCACGCCCTCTGTGCCGTGCCCCTACTCCCGCATCTCCTAAAAGAAAATTGTAATTCCAAGTACACAGCGCCAGTATTAAGACAGTTTAAAAAAGGACCTAGGCATCTGTTATTTCTTTAATGTCCCAATATATAGTGCACTATAAGGCCAGTCGTTACTTTTACTCCTCCCACTATAGTAGTTTATACATCATGCTTATAACTCTAAATGTAGTAGTAGGAAAAAATCTAGCTGGGGTGGTTTAAGAAGTAAATCTATCAACGCAACTGTTAGCGAGGTAGCTTTTGCTTGGCAAATTGAACTTCGTGTTCAATGTGCGGATAGTGTGCTTCTCTGTAACACTAACTACCGAGACAACAAGGATGCCATCACCCTTGGTCTTCATATGACTGAGTGCATTGCGATTCAGAACATTGACAGAATACTCTTCATCTGGACACAGGCATGTTCAGTATGTAAGCACGCTAAATTAGCTGGTTGATAAGATGAGAGACAGGCCCCTTCTGGCTAGCAAATAAGGATTGAAGACAGCTTATTTTCATGCATCAACCAACCGACGAGTGAAGATGAAGAGAAAATTTTAAAGTTGTTGGAAGACTCCACCCGTGGTAACCATAACTTTGCTTCACCTTCAATGCTGGGTTTCTTCTCATTCTCCCCTCTTGTCTCCTTTCTTCCCTTTTGTGATGGCTTCCTTCACCAATACTTTTAATTGACTCACCAGACCTTGTGCGTGCATTGAAGAATCACTGCACGTCCTTGAGCTAGTAAGCGAGCCAGCGACGACGAGTGTGATTTGCCTGAATCGCAGGGATGGTTGATTGGTGGACTCGTTGAAATCGCCCGATGCACCAGGTTCTCGTGATGTGTCGATGCAGCAGTGGTATAAACTATACTGGATAGGATGCAGCAAATTGTGAAGGATGCCGTCAGACCGGATCGTCCAGTGCCGGTCCATTCTACCGAGCAACGGAGTTGGTTCAACTCAACTGAGAATCCCGAGGGATATTTTTCTCTCCTCGGCGCATCTCCACCCGTAAAGTGTCTAAGTCGTAGCACAGACTCAACCGTGAGGAATGAGGCTGTTAGCGTGCCGCAGAGGAGACAAAGAGCCGCGGCTACATAGTCTCAGGCGATATGTTTTCCTTTTTCTCGTCGATCACTGCTTCTTCTCGTCTTACATACATGTCTCAAGTATACGCCCAACAAGGCTTCTTCCAGGGCTCTCCCTTTCCCTCTCTCCTTTCTCTTGCATCGACCAGAGACAAATCACATCATGAGTCGATGCGGGGTTGTTAATTTAACCTAGGCATGATCCTAGAGTGAAAAAAGACAGCGTCTCTGGCGCCGTTATCGCCAGTGCAAGCAACAGCAAATGCTCCGTTTCAGCCTCACTCGTCTATTCTGTGGTCTTAGCCCGAAAAGCGCTGTAGCGCCTGCACCTCGATTTTCAGCTGTCAAGGGTCTTATCAAATGGCAATGCTCCGAGTCCAGCCACAGCTCCTTTCCCGTTGCGCTGCCAAGGCGCCAATGTTGACTACCATGGCGCTGAGCAGGGGTTCCCCATGATGGGCTGAAGAGAGAGGCAGATTGGGAGAGGAGAGCCGGTGTAATTGTATGTGAAGAGCGGCAAAAGAGAGAGGGAAGAGAGAAAAGAAAAACAAGTTGACAACCTGTGCCTGGATTTGTGTTCCCGACTGTTGTGCATCTTTTGTCGTGGCGTTTTGCTTGGCAACCTAGATTCTATTCCTCTGTTGTTGCTGCTGCTGTTGTTTGTGCTTTTGTGCATGAGCTGCAAGTCAAGCCGCGTTCTCGAATAACGGTTTTCGAACGAGTTATCGTTGATTTCACCTTTCAACTCATCTCTCTTTTCGGGTTCTCCAACAGCTTTTGGCTCGGCCTGCCACAACCATGCGCCGACCAATGCGGCTCTCATTCGCATCTGCCGTCTTCTTTGCAGCTCTTGCCCAGGCAGATCTTGATTATGTGACGGATCTAGACATTTATTCTCTTCTAGTAAGTTCAATCAATTCGAATATCAACAAACAGTGGGCAACANNNGACGGGAGATGGTGGCTAATGAAAACCCTCGCCAAACAGGCCCCATGTGCCTCCGACGCCATATCATACAACATCGCAACTCTGACATACGGCACAGTATGCGGCGACTCAGAGACGGAGCTCCAGTCGTGTGCCTGCTCCGACACGGAGAGATTCACCAGCATCACTTCGTCCATATCTCGCGACATTCGAGTTAGTTGCGGCACAACGGCGACCGACGACCAAAACAGCGCATCAAGTGTCCTTGCGAAATACTGCAACCAAGACCTGACCATTACATTTTCGACGCCGACCAAGAACGTTGTCCAAGCCTACATCACCGACCTAGGTCAGATTAATTATCTTCCACAATGTGCGCAATCGGCGTTGTCAGAAGCTGTCATGGGAGACGTGCGTATTGACTTGAATTCCCCTTTTTATATGTCCTACTGGAAGAAACGAACCAAAAGCTCAATATATGCACGACGTNNNGCAAAGAAATGCNNNCGAGGACATGATTATGACAATATATCCAAGTGCCCGGAGGCTGCCAGTCTCTTTGCACCCTGTGTTTGCGGAAAGGGTGGAATCCCCTCTCAAGTCAGCGACGTGATTAGCAAGTCGGTCCGGNNNGTATTCACAGTTTGGCTGTCAGTTGGAGCGCGGATTGTGCTAACTCAACCGTGTGTTAGATACTCGTGTTCCAACGGAGGCGATATCAGCGCAGCGCAAGACTTTTATAACGAATATTGTGCTATGAACAACGGAACGACGACCTTTACTCAGCCCCCAGGTCCTCCCGGAGACAGTGCGTCAAACATCAATGCGATCCTCGTTGAATATTTGCTCTGTACGCGATACNNNCAGCCGTTACTGCGTATAGTGACTTATCACATCACCGCCTTGCCACAGTTCAAGTCTCTGCGGTCATGCGCTCAAAGCGGCGTTGCCTCTGCGATCCTCGATGTAAGTTGCTATATCGCATTTCTGCCCCTGAGAAGGATTAATGTGCCAACACGTTTTTGTAGCAAACAGAAATCTATTGTGCTACCGGTCCCCGCTCTTGCTTCGTGCGTCTGCATCAAGTCTGGTATGAGCGGTAGAATCTTGAGCACCCTTACATCTAATGTCAAGTGGAACTGCGACAATACAGCCACTGCGGATGTAACCTCGGCCATGGATGTCTTTGCAGTCTATTGTAGCGCGGCTGAAAAGGAGATTGTAGTGTCTGTCACCGATACTGCAACCGAAACGTACCCTCATCCTACGAATCGAGCCAGCTCATTACCTTCAGGTTCTAGCCCTGCAGAGACAGGAGCCGGAAGCACTGGCGGAAGCGGCGGTAGCGACAACGGAGGAAGCAATCCCGATCAAGGCGGAAAGGACGGATCATCAGGGGATGGCAGCGGAGGCAATTCATCGGGTTCAAGCTCCATTAACAAGACAGCAGTCATTGCGGCCTGTGTACTTGGAGGTGTTGTTCTCATCGCTGCGATTGCCGCCGTGGCATTTTTCGTACGCCGAAGACGCAACAAGCAGATGAGAGGAGAGCAGATACCACCAACAGCAGATGGACCCAATCTCACTGGACCGCCCGAGCTGGAAAACACAGCGAAAATGAACCCAAATGTTGCTGTTGTTCCAGAACTTCATAGTATAGAGAGACAAGAGCTCCAGGGAACCGGCACACCTTTCAGCGAGTTGCCGCCTGGTTACGTCTCTCCGCGACCAGAACTCCAAGGAAATAGCGAATACAAGCCTCCGGTTTCGCCGGCTCATAGTGGAGCGTACCAACCGCCGCATTCGCCATACTATGGGCAGCAGCAGCAACAAGGAGCACCGACTGTTTCTCCTGCAACGCCGAATACATACGGAGCGGGATGGCAGTCCGGGCCAGTTGCAGAGACGTATGAACTGGACTCGGCCACATGGAAGTCTCCCCAATAGTTCTACTGCTTTGAAGCAGAGAAGAAGCTCTTATTTTTCGTATACAGCGTTTAGAACACGGCCGCCCTGTAGTCGTATATTGATTGTATGGTGTTTCAAGGTTTATGGGAAAAGGGTTGATTAAAATGTTTTAGTTTGATCTATCATGACAAGTATAATTAGAATCTCTATATGCAAAACACGCTGAGCATACAAAATGTCATACATATCATCAAATCATACTTCGCAACAGCTGGATTTGAGTGGCAATAGTCGGGGCATGAGCTTCGAATCCCGGTATCCACGGAAGTTGCTTGACGTTCACCATCATTTCCTCCCACTCCCAGCCATATTCGTTCATCCTGCGGGCAACCATCTCCAGAGCACTAGTTCTTTCACTGGGGATTTCTGACATGGTTGCACAGAGCAATAGAAGCCAGAGCTGGAAGGGAGTGTAGTAAGCTGATGTTGAGACGAGGTTCTCGAAGCTGTGGTTTTGTAGGAGATGCAGCAGTTTGGTGACATATGTGGCGGGCGTGCCAGGATAAGCTTGAGCCATGTTCTTGACCTGTAGGATCCAGAGTAGTGCCCCCAAACGAAGGGTCTCGATAAAGATGCAGGGCATATCGGGATGAGGGTGTGGAGGAGTGTCCATGAGACGATATGCGATTGGGTTAAGCCGTGTGCCGAGGAAGATTTCTTCTTTCCATAGGTCTTCACCCCGGGCAGCTAGTTTCCATTGGACGGCGCCAGCGAGGCTTGCTATGTCTTGCAGCGCGGACACGACGCATAGTTGATGGGCGTTGAGGTCGGGACACATGGTACTGAGATGGAATTGCAGGACACTGAGGATGTCAGGGGAATCATGGCGTGGGAGAGGGGAGATTGGTGGTAGTCTCGATGGTATTGGAAACCAGGGCCTTTGTTCAAAGAGGAGAGAGGCGATTGTGTCGATCCTATGTAGAGAGAGNNNTTGTTGNNNGCGTTTCTGAATGGTGTTAGTGAAACTGGCGAATTTGATGGGTGCATACCAAAAGACCATCATGATCAAGTCCCGATCATCGGAGAGAGTGTCTATTCCCCCTCTCCTGTTAATCAAGAGTTTGAGTCCATTCAAGTGGACGCGAGCTTGATCTAAGTCTCCAACAATGTACTGTTTCCAATCGACAAACAAAGAAATTAGCCTTTCTGAGCTACTTGTAATTGGGAAAAAGAAAGATTCTTGCCATACGTTGTAGCAGATGCAACCCATGACGCCCCGGATAACATTATTGGCCACGGCCATGCTGGGATCAGGGTCCCTCAGCCTTGATTCGATACAGGCCACGACCTCTGTAGAGCGTGCCAGGGCAAATGTGATGCTCCTTTCCATCGTCTGGGAGCGAACAGCAGCGCGGACTTCGGGGCCTGTGAGGAGTTTGCGGCAGAAGCCGGAATCCTTGAAGGCAAACGGGAACCAGAAACGACGTCTACGAGGGTCTGAGGGAGGNNNTTGGTCAGTAAACGCATTGGTTGGTTGGCGGATGATGATTGTTGCAAGCTGCATNNNTGCTGTCTGCTTACTTCTCACACAATCCCAAGAAGCCGCCAAGGCTAGACCATATGCTGCAAAGGCGTCCATGCCCCAAGAATTTTGCATGAGGGCCAGGGGATGCTGATCCCAGAATGGACGAGCCAGGGGAGGAAGAGGCGCCTGTTCTTTTCCATATTGTGTTTGCTGTTCCTGTGATTGAAGAAGCGGGATGAGCTGGCTCTCGCCAGGGTCCGCTGCTCCCGTATTTGTAGGAGCAGCAAGAGAAGAAGAGGAAGAAGCCGACTCCGCCGCCGGCTCTGCAGATCGCACACGCAGCTTCACCTGCGGGTTCCTGGGTGGCTTGCGGCGAGCCTTGCCAATGTCTCGCATGACATGCTGCCGAATCTGGCGCTTGGTCTGAGAATCCCGCGGCTTACCGCGTGCAGATTCGGTTGAATTGATGAAGAGCAGGTTGGAGCTAGGCCCGGAATCGTCTGATTCTTTAGGATCCATTACGACGTAGTTCCTGGATGAGGCGAGAGAGAGACACCGATTGCTGTTTTCGAGCGCCACGTCACTTTGGAGATGGAAATTCTGATGTCAAGTCCCGGGATGCTGCACTGTTACTGGGAAGAATGCTTGTCGTTTAGAAGCAAAGAGAGGTTAAAGTGCCTCTTTTGCATGCGCGACGAGAGGGACCATATGCCTAAAGGGGTTATAGATATATGTTGGGCTGTAGAGAAGAGAGTAGAAGTGAGTTTCAAATCAAAAAGAGCCAGGGGGTTGATCGGAATTGAGAGAGTTACAAAAGCCACCAAAAGACTCCCGAGTCTTGATATGTCAGAAGCCGCTCGAGGGAAACAGTGGCGATTAATCAGCTCAAGTCAGCCAATCGGCTTGAGAGGCGTTGATACAGAGGAGCTTCTAGCTCCATTACAGAATCTTAAGAGTCTTACTTTGGCCTGGCTATGCCAAATGCGGTATCTGGTCCCCCTGCTTGTGCGTCTGTAGCGCCGATCCATGGCTCCCAAACCGAGATAATCACCTAATCATTCTATCTGGAGATTGTTCTAGGACTATCGAAGAGACGATAGACGACAAGGAAGTATTGTGGGCGGTGATTGACGACTCGGAGGTGTTGACTTGGATTTGTAAGTAAGCCGCTCCTATGTTCAGTAGCCTATTAGTCAGTGAATCTGTTTCTAACAGTTGCAGATGCCCAGACTAACATGGGTTGCCAAGAGGGCGTGGTTACACCGTTGCCTGTTTTCAAGTTAGTTGACGTTGACGCTCAGAATGTGTTTAGAAAACAACAATCGGGGAGGGGGTAGAATTCATATAGTCAAGAGACAAATGGATGAAAAGAGGAGAACGTGGGCCACCGGCTGGCAACATAAAAGGCGTCGTAGAGTCTTCATTGTTCAACTCGAAATCCAACCACCAAGTTATCCAGCTCTCAACAGTTTTACTCGAAGCCCATTAATAAAAAGCCCACCATGTCTACCGACTTCAAAGGAAAGCTCGCCATTGTCACCGGAGCATCCAAGCTCAACGGCATTGGATATGCTACCGCTTACGTCCTCGCTAAAGGCGGCGCCGATGTATGTATCATGTCCGCCGATAGAGTTATCTTCTTTGATTTGATCCTAATAAGCGTTTAGATTGTGATTCATTACAACTCAAACAAGACTGCTGCCGAGGAGGTACTTGCCAACATCAAAGCGCTGGGCGTTAAGGCTATTGCCGTTCAGAGCAACGCCGGCTCCATCACCTTTGGCGACGATATTGTCAATGCCACTGTTGCAGCGTTCCCAGGCCGCAAGATCGATATCATCATCAACAATGCAGGCCACGCTACTTTCCAAGCAAGCACAACAGAGGCTCCTGTTGAAGAGTTTGATGCCTTGTTTCATCCCAATGTTCGAGGTCCTCACCTGCTTATCCGGGCTGCCCTGCCTCATCTCACCTCTCCCGGAGGCCGCATCGTCAACATCAGCAGTGTGGTGGCTCGAACTGGAACCAGATTTGCTTCGTTGTACACGGCTACTAAGGGAGCGCTCAATACTCTCACCTTGGCATGGGCTGAGGAACTTGGCGGGAAGGGCATTACCGTCAACGTTGTTGCTCCAGGGCCTATCTCAACAGATTATGCTCCGCCAGAGGAGCACGAACTGACACAAAAGTTTCGTGCTCAGCAGTATATCAAGCGAGATGGAACGGCAGAGGAGGTTGCCAATGCTATTGTGTTTGCGGTTAGTCCAGGGGCGAGCTTCATATCTGGCCAAGTTATCGGTGTCGATGGTGGTCTGAGTTACATCTAAGACTCCGAGTAAAATTTGGGATGTATTTAGGTAGATATAAAAAGCGCTGATACTGCAACTATCTTTATATAGATATATTCTGGAATTTTGGAGTTCTCTCTACTTGTGCTCATCATACGGCGTATCACCAATTTTGGAGCAATGATGAGATAGAAACTACATTCAGAAGTAGTGAATTCTACACATGTTCTTATATGTTTAACAACACGTAGTTTCTTGTTTAGTCTACAATCTACAAGTATTGAGAATTTTACTTGTAGTTTACGAAATGTCTAAGCCTGATTGCTCTATTGAATGAAGAAAGAACAGCTGAATGATGGACACGGAACATGCGTTCTCTGACAGAATTGCCTCACGTAGGTCTCAAACTCAGCCAAGTGGAAACTTAGATTTACTTGCATTGTTTAAAAACACTTGAGCGTTTCTATTTCCATGGCACGGCGCCAATATTTCCCTATAACCAGGGATTAGCCTCTGAGCATTGGACTTCATTTACGAGTGAGATATAAGACAGATGAATATAAAAAACCCTCTCCATTTCTTATGGTGAGAGCAATTGTATATACTGCTACTGCAGAAAGGTCAATAGTCACCACACTTGCGGCATCTGAAGTGGATTAACAAGACGTCCTCTTCGGTATAGCTGCTCTCAGCGACATCCGAATTCGTGTTTGGAATTCTCATCAGTATCAAAACGTGAGGGTCTCGGCATCTTAGACCCTTGAAACCTAGCGCATCGATCCAAAGTTTATTCAACGCGTCCAATCGCTAGAGGAGGGAGATGAGATTTGGCGCTCCGCTACCAAAGCTAAAAGGAAGCTGCATTTTACAAAGAGATTGGCTCAATTACTGAAATGACAGATGCCAAGGGAAAATATGGGCAATTTATATGCATCCAAATGAAGCCCTAGTGCCAAGAGTGTGTATCCTACAGAGTTTGTTATGAATTCTGTCATCGAATGACGCAGCACCAGCTTAAAAACGTCCAGCCCGTCTGGCGATCTTGAGGCTGGAAATGAAATGCCACGCAATTTATTCGCGGGGAACTTGCGAATCCACGCGGCCACCCCGGATGATCCGAACGGGAGACGGTGGGTGGTGGCGCAGTTTCGCGGGTTGTTTAAATGGCGATTGTAATTTAGCATTGAGAACTTCCTGACTTTATTGTGAATTGAAACAGTGATTGAAACATTGGTAGAATCTTCGTCACATTTTGAGTAAACGATTTTAATAACATCCGTTTCTAATGAACTGGATGCATTTTTGGCCAACAATTGCGTTAACGAGAATTCCGTCGTAGATTGTAGATTGTATTTACTCGTACTTGTAGTAAGCTGAGGATGCGATTGACACTTATGACGATATTCTTACACGGTCGGGATCAAAGCTTTTGTAGTAGCTTGGAGCTGAAATCGTGGCTGGCAGACTAATGTACCTTATTTTTTACGACCCTTCTTTTAAAAATGCCATACTAGCTTTGTTCCTCACTCGCCTCTTGCAGGTGTAAAATACTAATCGGCGGCATTGATCGTCTATCGACAAACTGGAAGTGCATTTCTTCATGTTGATGAAACATCTTGAATCGTGATGAAGTCGGTTGAGCTCAGAGCGACCTGAATAGCAGCAAATCGGTTGATAGCTCTTACTCTCAATTCGGGTCACTCATCGCAACTGCTATTTCCTTTCCCTGATCACCCGTTGTTTGTTAACTCATCACAAACTTGCTTAATTAGTCAATTTGAAAGTAAACTTGCAAAGATGATCAACATAAGTCGCATCCTCGTTTGTTTCGTCGGGTATTTGATGATTCCTGGTATGCCGTCACCACAGACAGCTGTAACATCAAACAGCGAGGCTGATACAAGGATCTGTGCTTCATGCTTTCCACCGGATATTCAAGAATTATCGCTTCTTGAACGGGCTGCTCCAGTTGCTCCCGATGGCTACACTCCAGCTGTGGTTTCATGCCCAGCGCATAGGCCGACGATCCGCGCGGCCACAGGCTTATCGACCAACGAAACAGATTGGCTTCCCCTTCGCACAAATAACACAGTCCAAGCCATGAAAGATGTGCTCAGCCGTGCCAATATAAGCGGCCTTGACACCGGCAGATACATCGATAACCTCACAAACGCTGGCACTGGCCTCCCACGAGTAGCCATTGCCATCTCTGGTGGAGGCTATCGAGCTTTGATGAACGGAGCCGGAGCTCTCGCAGCATTTGACAACAGATCGACAAATGCGACGGAAACCGGCCATCTCGGGGGCCTTTTGCAGTCGGCCACGTATCTCAGCGGCCTTTCTGGCGGAAGCTGGCTTGTCGGCAGTCTTTACGTTCAGAACTTTACGTCGGTCGAGTCCATCATTTTCGCTACAGATGGATTTCTCAGTACCATTTGGCAATTTGATCACTCTATCCTCAACGGTATGGTACTGCATCTTAATAATATGCACTCTCGCNNNTTGCGTATTGGCCAATTAGGACCCGAAGGTCTCTCTATCACGAGATACTACCGGCAACTGTTTGATGATGTTGACGGTAAGAGAGATGCCGGCTTCAATACAACAATAACAGATTATTGGGGCAGAGCATTATCCTACCAACTCGTAGACCCGAGTGACGGAGGACCTGGTATGACGATACCTTCAACACGGGATTTGNNNAATAGACTAACTCTTCCAACAGCGTTCACGTTCTCGTCTATATCAAATGATACAGACTTTACATCGGCTCAAGCTCCACTGCCGTTGATCGTTGCCATTGAGAGAACTTCAGGGCAGCTCCAGATAGCCAGTAACTCGACAGTCTTCGAGTTCAACCCTTGGGAAATGGGATCATACGACCCTGGACTCGAAGCCTTTGCACCGCTTCAATTCGTTGGCTCTAACTTCACTAATGGCACTATTCCACGTAACGGAAGTTGCATCGCGGGAGTCGACAACGCTGGCTTCGTCATGGGCACCTCATCATCTCTGTTTAACCAAGCATTCTTACAGATTGGACGGGTTGAGGGTGTGCCAGAATTCTTGATTAGCGCGATAAATCGCACGCTGGCAAACGTTGGCTCAGAAAACAGAGACATTGCAAACTGGCCGAATCCGTTCTTCGGATACAACTCCACTGGGAATTTGAATGCCAATTCCACGGTTCTGGCCCTCGTGGATGGTGGAGAGGACTTACAAAACATCCCCTTGCACCCGCTGCTTCTGGAAGAACGAGAAGTCGACGTCATCTTTGCTGTCGATGGCTCTGCAGATACAGAAACACTGTGGCCAAATGGCACTGCCATGGTGGCAACGTTCAACAGATCAGAGGCCAGGGTCTCTGCCAACGATAGCAGATTCCCAGATGTGCCCGATCAGAATACCTTTGTTAATATGGGTTTGAACCAGCGGCCTACCTTTTTCGGCTGTACCAACGGCAGCAACACTCCTCGTGGGCCGCTCATCGTGTATATGCCCAATGCCCCTTACTCATTCCAGTCCAACGTCTCAACCTTCGACCTGGAATACAGCATTGAGGAGCGCAACCAGATCATCCAGAACGGATATAATATGGCGACGATGGGCAATGGCACAGTGGATTCGAATTGGCCGGCATGCATCGGCTGCGCCATTTTAGCCCGAAGCCTCGTCCGCACCAGGACTAGAATTCCTTCAAAGTGTGCAGAATGCTTTGCGAGATATTGCTGGAATGGCACAACGAATAATACCTTGCCGAATACCTATGAGCCGGCGCAGATCCTCGCTAACACGACAGAGCAGTCGACCTCTTCGGCTGCTCGGATAAGCGGGACGCTATTGCTGGGTTGCTTCGCGTTTATGCTTGCGATCTGAGATCTAAGGAGTATGGGCTTGTGTATGGTGTAATGTGATGTAATAGGAATATGTAATTTTCGTAACACTCTTACATGAAAATGGAGCTCTGAATGGACAGTTTGATGCCCGAATTGCGTGAATTTTGACATATGATGAGTGGCGAGTCTGTCAACACGAAGCGGAAATGCTGTAAGTGGCAGCACCACTACATAAGCGATAAACGCTTTGGACAGATCCGAGTTTGTCGGCCTCTCCGTATAAAGCAGCTAAATCACCGGAAGTATAATAAGTTGAGGTAAAACTTGCCGATACGAGGCTCTAGAAGTGCTTGAATACATATAAGCAGTCGGCCAAGAACCCAAAGCTCTCAGGTGCATGAGCAAGCTACAGGATCCGGAAGCAATCATCAGAACGATGAGATCTCTTGGTTTGTACATATGCTTATACATCGAGGTTGCATTATGTCCGTCCCCCAACTTTGTACTTATACTCCGTTCTCTATGGAATACTTCCGGAATAATAGCCTGCTACTAAATAAGAAAGTTAGCCCACGAGTTTGTCTAAACCCCCATCGTTCATAAAGGCATAAGAAAAGGAAAAAAAACAAGCTTCACTCCAAAAGAGCACAGGCGATTAAACGCGACCCCTGCTCCCTAGTCAGCCCATTTTTTCCTTCTCTCTTTCCCTTGTCAGCTCGCGGCCCACATCCGGGACATTTTTCGAATCGACGGAAAAATAATTTTGCCTCGTATAGCACTGAGCCATGACACGACGACCCTTGCTTTATAAGTCTGTTAAATGCCCAAATAGGCAGCTTTGGGATCGCCGCGTGCAGAGGCGTTATAAGGAAGCTAGCATGCAAACCTGGCTGGCGAGTCCGGTTACCTGCCTTGTTTGTCGAGGAGTGAGCCGCTATTTGTCGAAAGGGGTGGGGGCTCTAGGCTGAGGTTATCTTGACGCGAATATAGTTTTCGAGGTTCCACGTTCGTATAGGGGATGGCTGGGTGGTAGTATAAGGGCAACGGATGCAAGGATCGGTGAGGATTTTCGTTTGCGACTTACGTACATGAGAGAGTACTGTCCATCGGCATAATTATTCTGAGCGTTCTGTGAGATTTTAGTTTGCAGGTGTTGAATAATGGACAGACTTGGAAAAACGGTAGGGACGAATATGGAAGTAGAGGAGTCGTAGTAGGCGAGTATATAAGAGTAGCTTGGATCGCTCGTGTTTTGACGTCTATCCCAGAGCATCAATCTCAAAACACACTTCAGATTCACGCAATCTTCTTCAATAAACCTCAAGATGAAGTTCTCACTCGCCATCGCCAGCGCCGTCCTGGCCTTCACTGCCTCTGCCGCCCCCGTCGAGGAGGACCTCGCCGAGAGAGCCACCATCTCTGGCTCTGGAACCCCCGGCTCCATCTTCATGTTCGGATCTGCCTCCAACTGCCGCCAAATCTTCTACCAGTCCGGTGCCTGCGGCCTCAGCACCTTCTTTCCCAACTCGACCCCAAACCTGCCTCTGGTTGCCCTCCCTTCAGGAATCTTCGAAGCCCATGGCCCGTCCGACCAGGATAACAGCCTGTGCGCCAAGGTCATCACCATGACACACAACGGCGTTACTCGACAGGCTGTTGTCGCTGATGAGAACACCAGCAGCGAGCAGTCCATCGATATGTGCCTCGATCTGTGGCAGGCCTTCGGTGGCCACGACAACGACGGATCTCTCATCAGGAGCTTCACCTGGTCGATTGCTGCGTAAATGGCATCTTGCGCGTGGATCATTGGGGATCATAAAAGTTTGTATATATTCTCATAACCGTTTGGTAAACCCTATCCAGATGGTTCGGTATATAGCCGTATATAGCAATGGGACAAGTACATATTCCATCTTCTTTGGCCAATGACTCTATAACGAGATTTATACCTGTCCTTCTCTCTCTATTTCTGCGGCGACTGATCAGAAGCTACTTCCACGCGAGAATCTCGCACTGCAGCAGCACGAGCCAGGCATCTTCCGTGTCAGCCCACCCTCTTACGGCGCGTAGCGTCTGCTGAATTTCGTCCTCAGAGATGCCAGCATCCAGCCAGCTTTGGTAGAAAGGATCTCCTGGCTGTAGCTGACCATCGGCACGCCAGGACAGCCTCTTCCGTGCTTCCGCATCCGAGAACACACTGGTTCCAGCGCCAACACGGACTTTCCCTCCGTCGACATCAAAGCCCGCCTTGCGGAGAAGCGCTGGCATTACCGTTGCCGTAGGATCAGCCTCAGGCTTTCCTTTGCGTGACGCCCGAAGCTGATTTGCTCCCCACAATCGATCAAGGTCGAAGCTCTGCGGGTAAAAGTGTTGGCCCATGCCGTCCCGAGTAGCTAGGATGCCGCCCGGCTTCAGGACCCGCCGCATTTCGGCCAACGCCCGGAGTGGTACGTCGGGCTGTGGGAGATGCCCGAGGACCTGGGAGCTATAGACGACATCAAACGTGTCGTCAGGATAAGCAAGCCCGTCCACAACGTTGCCTTCTTCAAAGACAACAGAGCCTGGCCCTTCTGTTGGGACTTTGGATTCGTCTGCTAGTGCCTTGGCCTTTTGCAAAACGTCCGTCGAGAGGTCTATTCCAACAGTCTTACCCTCACTGGCATATTTCGCTAAGCTGGTGGTAATGGTGCCTGGACCGCAGCCTACATCAAGAATATAGTCCGTCGTTTTGATATAGGGCAGCAGAAAGGCGGCGTCTGTTTCTGCTTTACGTCTCAGATGTGTTGCAATGGTATATTCAGAGTGACCTCGCGCATAGTAGCTCGGCAGATTGGTTTGCGCCATGTTTACTTTGTCTTGAAAGGAACTTGGAAAGGAACTTGCAAGTTTTTATGCCTTGAGGGGTGCCATCTGCCCTATTTATTGCGCGATCCATTCATACAGAGACTCGGGCGACTCGGGCCTGTGTTTCTTGATGCAGGTATGGAGTCCCGAGAGGGAGGCCGGTTCCCCTCCATTCTCAACTCCGAACGCCGTTGAGATACTCCGTAATGGGTGGCTCCACCTTTGGTCGCCAACTTTCACTCTTTGTTTCTATGGCCCGTTCTTCATTAGTGGACTTTGGATTCGCAGTAATAGATTATTGCGTTTATTCTGATCTGCATTGCGTAACATTGGAGCCAGCTGGCTGCATGTTCTGCGTTCGTTGGCCTGATATGAATTGGTGAAGCTCGGGGACTCGGGCCCGTACTTCCTAATTGGGATGAGTTGGTCCGTAAGCCCGTGATGGCCTGGTATAACGCCGTTGTAGCATCCAAGTAATAGCGACGAGTGAGTTCTGGGACTATGTGGCACCGTACTATCAATTAACTGCTTAACATCTCATAGTTGAAGCAAGTCATTCCAGTAGGTCCAATCGAGAGGTTCATCTTGCGTCCAATCACCCATGAGCCCAGTCTGTAGAACCTCCACGCTCGCTACTTGCTCAGCCAAGTTTTCTAGCTGCTCCCTTTTTGCTTGGAGCGTCTGAATAAACTTGGGTGCCTCTGTTTCGGGTCCCGGTCCCTTCGTGCGAGTTTCCCATGCTCGTAGGGTTAAATCCGTCAGTGCGGCATAGAACTTTTGATCCGAGGGGAGTACAATTGACTGGTGGTCATACACGCCCTCGAGTAGGGCCCATGCAGTATCGACAAGATTGCCACTCGTCCTCCGCTGCAGCTCGCCAATCATGTACACCAATGCATCAATTTGTGTCCGACAAACCATATGATCCACCAGGTTAGTTGAGAAGCTTGTAGTGCGCACTTCATGGTTCAATCCCAGCAACCTAACGCTGCTTTCGAAGACGAGGTCTTGATCAGCCTGGGACATGTATTTACCTCTTTGGGGCTGATTGCGAGGGTGTAGCATCGAAAATTGCTGGTTGTGAATTGTAAGGCCTGCTAAAGCAGCCGATAGCTGATGCAATGGTATGCTTGGATCGAGATGGGCAAGGTATTTTTCTTGAAGCATACGGCCTACCTCGCCTAGGACTTTTTCTTCTTCATCACACTCTCAACACTGGTTGATGTGGTGAGCTGGGCTGCCTTTTCTCTCGGGTTCAGGTTGCCGGAAAAGTTAGCAGACCTGCGCACAAAGCTCCAGAGGTCATATTTCATTAAACAGTACACCATTTCTGTGGCTGCTGTGTGCTGAACAGCCGGCGGCTTCTCCATACACGGATGCATATCTGCATCGTTGACATTCATCGGGAGGCGAGCATCGCCCAAATCATCGATTGTCGATAACAAACCCATGCCACGACGGGCGCGTGAATTCAGGCCGCGGATATACCACCACAAGCGGACTTGCATCTCCTGTTTGAAGAACGGCATATGATTGTCTTCAGCAGCACGGTGCAAACCCATTTTATGAGCGGTGCGCATGGCTAGTGCCACTGCTGTAGTTGAGAATTCGGACTGCGGATCGATCATCTTCAAGTAAGAATATAAGAGACGATCAGATTGAGTATTCAGTTTCTTTCATTTTATGCATATTTTGGACTCACTATGATGAGAGTCAAAGCCTGTAGGACCTCCAGATCTCGCGTTGAGAATAGATTGGTGCTGGACAAGGCACGCAATGCGCCCGTGCGATATCGGTTCAACAGCACCGACCTATTTTCCCCAAATACTTCGAGGCATTTGGCTGGTTTCATCGAAGTGATGGCTAATGCGTATACTGCAAATATGGTGGCTTCTAGAGGCTTTGCGGTCGATTCCGCCGTCCAAGCTGCCCCGAATATCTTCTCCTGAAGGGTAGGTGCGTGAATGATTTTGGTCAGCGGATTGACATTGTCCGCAAAAGCCTGCCAGAGCCTGAAAACATGCTTGGGATCAGGATGCAACTCTAGCAGCCCCGGAGGTGTAGATATGTGATCAAGAGTAAATATGGAGGGGGTAGCTGGGACGGTGTTAGTTGATGTAGGCCGCTTTTCTTCTACATCTTCATCAGGCTGTCTGAGATGCGAAATTGGCGGTGTTTTCAACTTTGAACGTTCTTAGCAGACGCACATAACCGGGTAGGGGAGAACGCACGATTTCAGGTAGCTCGGACCAAAGCCACGCTGCCCCGTCCTGTTCCTCAAGCTCAAGCAGCACTTCTGGACCTGAATCTTCTCCAACTGATGGCAAAGGATGCGTCTCAGCTGCTGCAGCTGTCTCGACGGAGGACATGGAATCAGGGCTTGCCTGTGCCCGGCTCCTGACGAGCTTCTCTTCCCAGTGAGAGGGGATCCATGAATTGCCCAGCCCGTCGAATGGTATCCCATGGTTGTCAAGGATAGATTCAAGCTCCTGGATTTTGGACAATAGGTCGCGCTGATTTAGGCGCTTTCGGTGTCTCTGCGATGGCACAGGAGCTCGATAGACGCATGCAGCCTTTGACCTGGAACAGCTTGAGCATGGCTTTAGTCTGTCGCATTTGACCTTGCGCCTAGCACAGGCTACACAGGAATGAGAACTCTGGCTCTGGGATGGCATCTTGAGATCATGGCGATGCGTTTAAACAGGCGAACTTCGGCCCCTGAGGGTTTGTGGTCAATAGTTTAGATGATGATAGGGGTTTGCAGGCGTGGCATGCTGAAGTAGTCTCGATTCGAGCTGTTGATGGATAAAATTGATGATTTCATATTGGATGCTCTGGCAGACTTGCGTGGATGCTTGCGTCGAAGGACAGTGCGAATTTGGACCCCGAGGCCAACTCTTGCGAGCACTGATAGCTGCCTGCGGAGTATAGAGTCACCGTTTACGCACTGTGTCTATACCGCCCCTGGCTACGTGTATAAGACCCCGCCAGACCACTGTATCTGTCACTGGATCTGAGCTCTAGAGGGGCATCAGTTATGGATCCATATATCAATCCATCCGTTTGTCTCTCTACCTTTCATGTACTCTTTTTCGATGCTGATAAGAAAAAGTATAACCCGCCCACTGTGGGGGTTTTCAGAAAGGAACATGGAATCTCAACTATCGTAATAGTCCCCGACGCCTAAGAAAAGAAAACAAGCCTAAGTGAATGCAGCGTTGAAGCATCTGTGAATGCCGTGAGGCCTATATTATATATATTATATGCACATGTCCTTTATATAACGCTGGTCAGATCCCCCGTCTTTAAACGTGCAGGTCAAGACAGATCCATTGTTTCAGCCTCTCTGTCCTATCGTCTTCAATAAACTTCCAATCACGTTGGTCGTATACTTTTATCGCTGAGGCGTGTCAAGGTACTGCTACCTCATCATGCAGGGATGAATTTGCTCGCAAAGTACATAGACACGGATTTTATGAGACAGGCTTGCATTTCACCACCAACACCCCGTTTCACACAAGTATCGCGACCTATTCAGGAAGATGCAGGTACATCAATACTATACGTGACACGTCCAGGCAGCCCAAGGCCGCCTCGCGGGCCTCCCGCATACTTTTTGAACAAATAAGCTCGAGGCTCAAAGCGCTTCCGTTTGCATATATTAGGTAGCAAAACCCCCGCTCTCATGTGTGGTACGATGCAAACACGCCTGCAGTGAAGCATAACATTTTGATTATCAGATCGTCAGAGATTCAATAGCAAGTAAGCACTGGCATTCTTTTACCAAACAGAGAGGCTAACTTACATCGATCAGTATTTGGCCAAGGCTGTTGACATATACCTGAACAATTGAGGAGGGAACAGCTTCCTGGAACAGCGGCCAAATCTTCGCCATGGGCAACATATTCGCTCCAGCAACCCGAGATCCTCCACCGGATCATATGGTCAGGCATGAACACTTCGAATGGCCTCGACCACCAGAACGTGAACACTTCGAATGGCCTCGACAACCAATACATAGACCACCGGTGAATCGACCGGCGGCCAATCGACTGCCTGTGGATAGACTTCCGGTTAATCGACCGCCACCAGTGGATCAATTGCTGGAGCAAAGGCTGGAGCAAAGAGCGTTGGAACGGAGAGCATTGGAGCAAAGAGCGTTGGAACGAAGAGCGTTAGAGCAAAGGGTGCTCGAAGAAATGTATCGCTTCGATTTGGACGATTTGGCCGAGGAGGTGATCATGCTACAACAAGCTATGATGCCACCACAGCGGCAACCACAAGCACAACCACACCCTAACCCGCAGCCTCGAGGCCAATGTCGATTCTTCGCATCGGGCCACTGCAAAAAGGGAGCTAGCTGTCGATTTTCTCATGACATGAATGCTACCCCTGTCGCCGGGAATACTGCAGTAAGANNNCATCATTCAGTCTTCAATCCCCAGCCATCAAGTCACACAGGCNNNCATATCGTCTTGCTATTTTCCTCAAATTCTTCCAACGACAATAACACATATGAGCTCGGGGGTGCGTGGGTACAGTTCAACAATGGCGGCACAGTTTCCAAAGTTGTCTTCGCTTCCGACTACTCTGCCATCAATATTCGAAATCTTCCACACACTAGTTCTACCGCCTCGGTCAAGAGAATCCTGGAGAATGTGGGCATACCAACGTTCGGGGTTGACATACGTCTCGTAGCCCAGGCTGAGCAAGACCAATGCACTGCGATACTAAAAGCTGAAGATCCTTCGTTTGCTAGGACAGCCTGCCGCAAACTGGCCACCTACACTACTCTTCCGGGCATGAAGGTCGCTATCGTACCTCCAATCATACCGCATAGTCAGAGCCCTTACCAGATTGACTGTCGGAAAGTACATTGTGCCTGGAGCCGGCCGACGCGTGGAGCTGGGTTGATCTTTGCAACCAAGGGCCCTGCGTACAAATTGCAAAGAGAATCCAGAGCGGGCAATTACAAGGTGCTTGGATCAAGAGTTAACGCACACGTCCAACAGAGCCCAGAAGGATGGGTAGTGAAGCTCACTGGATTGAGTGGCACGGTATTAGAGCAAGACATCGTCAAGACAATCCCAGTGTCTGAACGGCCTCAGAAGGTCGAGCTTGGAGAGCCTGACTACGTTGCGGACTCGGAATTCGACACAACCATTATCCAGTCGATGCTGATGGGATTTGGTCCCTTGGAGCGGTGGGAAGTGCCTAACAATTCAAAGGCCAAGCGTTTCAATGCGTATGGTATTTTCTATGACGAATCACCTGCGAGAGATGCTGCGTCCTCGTTGAATAAGAAACCCCTCTCATTCAGCAAGACGACGCAGCTTTCGGTGTCGGTGGTGGCATCAGCCAAGTTCAAAATATCAGCCAAAATCTACGACATGGTGCGCCCGCGGATCAATGCGCAGAAGCCAGCATGGGATCGGCAGTACATCCGTCTTTCTGAATTCCCTTGCAAAGGACAATATCACATCTTGAAACTTGAAGGAGACAATCACGCAGGGGTGGTCAAAGCTAAAGAGTGCATTGAGAAAATCGTCCAGGGAGAAGTTGTTCGAATGGAGGGGAAAGATCTTCGATGCGGCAATTTCAGAAAAGACGGAAAGGAATCTAAAAAGGTGAAGACGATAGAAAACACTTTCAAGGTGCTCATCATTCCCGACATACGCAAGTCACAATTCCGCGTCTTTGGACGTGAAGCTGTGCCGAAAGAGACTCTGGAGCAGATAACAAAATTGCTACAAGATTGTGTATCCGAAAGCCATGTTATTGAGCTCAATGATGTTGACTTCCGGTGGGCATCAAACGGAGGCTATAGGTTTCTCAGATCTCAGCTTGGAGACGGAATAGCATTCTTCGACATCACGTCAAGGTACAAACGAATCTTAATCAGGGGGTCCAAAGCGGATTACAATAACGCGATGGCCATTGTCGCCACCAAAAAAATTATGCCACGCGATGCAGACTCTCTTTCTGGGATGGAGTGTCCAACCTGTTTCTGCGAGCCCGACGAGCCGATCCGAATGTCTTGCGACCATGTCTATTGCAGCGACTGCTTTGTTCAAATGTGTGTCGCTGAGATGACGGCAGACAGGGAATTCCAGATTTGCTGCCCAAAGGCCGATGCCACCGGGAAGATCTGTAAGAAGGCCTTTTCTCTCTCAGAGATCCAGGAGCATCTTCCTTCGGAAACCTTTGAAGATATCCTTGAGAAGTCCTTTGAATCCTACATTACTCGTCACCCGGCCGACTTTAAATACTGCGAAACACCCGACTGCGGCCAGGTATACCGGGTCACTTCTCATGGCTCCGAGCATCAGTATTTTTACGTGCAAGAAGTGCTTGAAGTCTACTTGCACGATTTGCCATACTTCCCATCCTGGCAAGCCGTGCACCAAGGGCAATCCTTCTAGCGCACTGAGCAATAAGATGAAAGAAGAACTTGGTATCAAAGGTTGTCCTAGATGCTCACGGTTGATCGAAAAGACTGATGGATGCGACCATATGACATGCAAGTGCGGAGCTCATGTTTGTTGGGTATGTCTTGCGTCTTTTGGGGAATCTGGAGAGTGCTACGAGCATATGAGAAGAATTCATGGCGGAATAGGTATTTGATAAGGAACTATCCGAATTTTTACTGGTTACTGATGAAATGGGCGCAGAGGTTGCGGAAGATGATGTCTGGATTTGACTAGGAATAGGAAGTTTTTTCTGATTAAAAAGAATTGCAGATTAGAGATGCTCTGAAAGCCTCATCCTGTGATAATGAAGATCGGAGATGTAAGACATTGTGAAACACTTGCTTCTGGCATATTGCGTAAGTGGCACATGGGCACATCAAAATTGACCTTCAGATTAACTGTCTGTTACTTTTCACGTTTGCGGGATCTGAAACTGGAGACAAGAGTCTCCGTCTTAAGAAGTTCTCGAGCCTCGCGATGAAAGATGCAGCTTCTGTTGACAGCCACAAACTTGCATCACCGCCAATATGTAACTCATATTGAGCTAACGTCAGGGTATGATCGACATCTAACGGCTCTAGTCGAAACCGAGTGGCCGTTGCGCGCATGTCTAGTGGTCATATGACAGCCACAAGCGAGTTTTGGGCCAGGTTGTTCATATATCTTGAGTCGCTAAACATGGACTGGTCATTATGCCAGTGTTATATATGATCAGCGAGGTTCAGCTCGTTGGACCTGACTCGATCTTCAACTACCGAGACAGGGTATTCACTAGTGTTGTATCAACTCCTCTTTGTTGATGCTGCAACGGAGATTTCTCGTCACTTGAAAAGAGGGGTCGCTTGGCCTCTGTACAGAGTACAGCTAGGTTGTGAAGGAGGGATACTCAAAAAGAGTTGCCCTCTGCACCATAGCTGAAACGCCGAGTCTCACGAAGAGCTGCCCATCGCTCCCTCCATAAGTTACACTGTCGATAAAGACAGTATCAATATCTTCAATTACTCTGATAGGATGCGTGGACAGATCAATGACTCTGCGCCGAGGCTTGTCGTAGGCGATATTGGCCATTTATTGAGAGGAATATGAGATGTTGTGACATACCTCCAATTTCGGCTAGTAAGCCAAGAGCAGACAGTCGGTACTGAGTCGCTCAAGTTTCATCGTTCCCAGATAAACGACAGCTATTGCCTGTCATTTTCTCAATCTATTTACGTCTTGTGGTATGGTATCACGGAGTTACTTGGCGGGAAGCGTATTGGTATAGCCATACTCTGGCGAGAGATCTCGGGGATGTTTCTAGAGCCAAGCTGCGACCTGAAAATTTTGTCGCAATCAATCGATAGTCCTCGGATGCCCGCTAGCTAGTAAGTAATAAAGCGAGTCAAAGCCCACTCACGTATGAGTACGAGAATTACAACGGTAGTGGCGGTTCAGGATTCCTGACTCGTACAGTTCGCTTATTCTAGGGCAAGTCTCTGCCCCCTCTCTGCGCAACTGTTGCAAGTTTTCCCCCCTCACGAACATACAATAAGCATGTATCTAGTTTTCTCACGTTAGAGTAATCCTGTTTTTGCCTGGTGAGGAGGTGCGATGGTTTCTGCTTGCTAAAATATCGGGTGGCGCTGCGGCGGTCTTAAGACTATTCGCTCTGGCGTGTGTCATGTTTCGCCCGATGGGAGAGGCCCCTTGAAAGAGTGGAGGAGCACGACTTTTGTTACATTTTTGGTCCTGCTTTTAGGGTTGGGTTCGACCGACGGACACGATGGGCCTTCTTCGGAGCTTCAACTGGATATGGCAAACTCCAGTTGTCCGGCTGTAAGGAGCCGACCCAAACGGCTCTCTACCACGGGAGCCCACTTGAGCACGTCTCCATCAGAATGTGTATCAAAGAATGGGCTGATTCGAAGATTTGAACGGAATTCTGTCTAGCTCTCTACCTTGTGCCTCTTAGCTATTCGTTAACTCATATCAGTGTGCTGGACGATTTGCGCCCTCATGTTCTGGAAGCTCTCCATACTTATACTAGATGATCGTGGCGGCTTGAACAACTTCTCCTCTCCTCCACCCTTCCAAACAATGAACTCCAATAAACATATTTTAGGTGTAGTTCACAATATACCAATCGTAGTTGCTCTTGGTAGCTCGGTTGCAGCTGATCTCGCTAGGTATACATAAAATGTATCAGCTGAAGCCTGAACATGTAGTCTTCTTCCACTCATTCCATCACCGCACGAAAGGGTCATATAAGGCTGGAAAGCCCTGTCGGCCGAAGCCATATTCCTCAATGCCGAGGAAACGGTCACTAATAGCAGCCACAAACACCAAATGCCAGCCACTAACTTATTGTAGTGCCGTTCAGCTGTGTTCAACATCCCTGCCATCCATGTGGTCTGCGTCCCACCTGATGACTCGGCACTCTTTTCATCGATTTCTCGTACGAAATCCCAAAAATGAATTGACCTCATCTCCCGGCAGGTTTACCATTTAAAGACTAAATGAGGGCCTGTGGCAGATATACGCATGTGGAGTTGACCCCTAGCGTAGCCGAGTCAACCAGATTCTAGATGAGGTATCAGAGCCACAACGAAGCAAGTCTAGTTGCTCGCCATGTGTCGGTATGGGTGTCAGGGGCGCTTCTACTATGGCCACTTGCTACATAAATCTAACCAAGGAGCTTCACGATCGTCACCAAATTAGGTCATATGGTATCTCGCATAGCGAGTTCCGCTTTCAGAGTAGAACATGCACTCCACACTGCTATCGGATAAATGAACTTCGTTAAACGGTTTGTCCGTAGGAAGCCGCAAGTACATGTAGTCAGCCACCGCCACTCACCGAGTGCCGGTTAACGTATGCAAAACTACAGACCTTATGGGTCTCGATTTTTGGCTTTTGTTCTTCAATTCTTATTGAGCTTGTTTTTTTTTCTTTTGTTGTATTGTTGCGTTGGTTTACGAGCCGAAGATGGCTTCGACTTCAGATATCCAAGTGGCATCTGTGGCTGCTGGATTTACCATTGGCTTCGGGTTCTTGACGGTCTGGAAGGCAATTCAGCACACCCTAAGAAATCGACGACCATGGAAGAGCCAATACATATATATGGTTTGGGGAGAGATTATTGCGAACCTTAGCATCGGCATTATAGGATGGGTCTTTCTTGATGGCCTCATAGGACCAACGNNNGTCTCTACACACCCCTCTGGACCGAAGGAAGTGGAAAAGCGAAGAAGAAATGTCTCTGTACATACACAAATTGTGTACATANNNTGGATACCGATATGCATTGTTCACACTGGATTACGAATGCTAGCTTTTCTAACTCTTATCTCCAGGATAGCCGTTCTGTTCTTCTTCTTGTTTCTCTGGGTATTTGAGATTCAGCTGCTCATGCAAATTATTGTGAACCGAATTGCCATCATCGCCGAAGATAGAAGCACTGTATTCAGACTCAAATGGGGCACAGCAGCCATCATTACTTGCATTAACATAGCGGTCTTCTGTATCTGGATCCCAGCCCATACTGCTCCTCCAGTGAGCGATCTGNNNGTGTTCTACTCGGCCTCTATCCCATCATGT
>JARWZN010000003.1:1988202-2017826 GCA_030015385.1 Trichoderma sp. BMH-0061
CTGACAACGGTCATGACGGTATATGTTCGTATCAATGAAATCTGGGACCGCATCTCAAAAATCCTGATTCTACTTGTCGATGCTGGCCTGAACTACTACTTTCTGCGTACTGTCAAGAGACGCCTCGTCATGCAGCACGGCCTTAGCAAGTACGCTCCTCTAGTTAGCTTTAATGCTAAGCTGATGGTAGTATCCATCCTCATGGATGTAAGTTGGGAATCCCGAGTGGAGAGAACTGGCGTCTTGATGTCTAACTTTTGTATAACGCAGGCCATGCTTATCGGTCTCATGTCATTGCCGAATCAAGTTGTCTATATCCAGTTTCACCCCGTAACATACATGGTCAAGCTAAACATTGAGATGTCCATGGCCGAACTCATCACGAAATTAGCGAAGGGAGAAAATTCGGACATGCAAATGCCATCAACATCCGGTCACAGAACACAAGCCCGGGAAGAAGAAGAGCACGACCATCAGCCGCAGAATTACAAGCTACAATCCGTCAACAGAACACAGCCTATCGGAGAAGACTTCTCATCCATTGACGACAACATGGGTCAGTTTGATGAATCAAAGGCTGCCAGTACTCGTGGTATCCTGGACAGAGGAATTCAAGTGGAAACAGTCATTAGTTCACGGATTTCGCGCAATTCCAGGATCGGCAACAATAGGGCAGCAGGGATAAATCCGGGCTCAGATGACGAACTCCCACTGTCATATCCGGTCCGGTGACTAAGCCAAGATGTCGGAGAATGCTAACATTGGCGTGTTTATAATGAACTTGCTGTGCCTCAACGGTATAGCATTAAAGATGAGGATACCCACGAGATAATAAATCTGGACCCAGTGAGGATAACAGAGGGAGAGGCGTTAAGATGTTGAGATATCGACGACATACCACCAGTAGTCGTCGATCCCATATAATGTGGTGTGTTGACGATGGGCTAGTCTGGCCTATTGAACGGCCGTCTGACACAGGTATCTATATGCCTGCATTAATAGCTCAAATATGACTACTAAGTTTATTATTTCTGCCATGAAACCGCAAATTCTGGCATTTGGAACATGATTAATACTTTTTTCATCATTACACCTCAAAAGCCTCTCCTTCTTTCCAAATAATATAGTGAGAGGTTTTGATCTAACAACCGATACTAAATTATTGAATAGGCTGAAGCCTTCTTGCGGAGTAGAGTTTATAACCAACTATCTCACTATATAATCTCATAAGCAAATAAACTAGCTGACTTGTTGGTTTTTCTTAACCTCTTGTTTATACTCCTCCATTACGTCGCCCTCAAGAAATTCTGCATCGCTCTTTTCCCAGGGATGGTCTACCTCCACCTTTCGAATAAGTTCCTCGTACTTCTTGTTTCTAGGCTTAATGCCATAGGAAAATTTGACCGGGTGAGAAATAAGGCCTGGGGTTTGCTTGCATTCCACGTCAATCTCCTTTCCATTCTCATCTACTCCTTTGGTAATTGTGAAAGCCGCAAGCAATCGCACGACGGTGATGTAGATACTCTCAGTCGCAAGGTATCTGCCGGGGCATACCCTACGACCATATCCGAATGCCTCGTCACCAGGATCAGGTTCATTCCGTGGCTCCAAAAACCGCTCGGGCTCGAATACTAGCGGGTTTTTGTATACCTCAGGGTCGTGCGAAAACCACCATATGGATGGCAGTATGAATGAGCCCTTTGGAATACGGTAGCCTCTGAAGGAGATTTCTTCTTCTGCCCTATGAGCTGTGCCAATTGGTACAATCGAAAAGTATCGTAGCGCTTCCTTGGCTACAGCAGTAGTATAGGGCAAATTGTCTTGGTCTTCGTAGCCAGGCAGGCGATCGGAGCCGACCACGCGGTCAATCTCTTCCTGAGCCTTTTTCTGGACTTCGGGAAAAAGAATCATGGCCAACGTAAAAGCCATAATCGTAGATACCGTGGTATCTGCGCCTCCACCATACATGTCGGTTGCTGTGAGTGCGATGTTTGAACTGTCTTCCTCACTTACTCCTGTACCATCTCCATGACCATGGGCTTTGATGTGCTCAGACACATATGATATCTGCTGATAAATACCATTTTCCATTTGTTTTTGGACGAAATCATAAGGGGTCTTGGTAACGGCATCGTTGATGCTTTTCCATTTCCGCGCAGTCTGCTTGAAACCTGTTCCAGGAAACCAATCGGGAAGATGTCTGATAGCCGGGACGAAATCGGTCGCCCAATAAAGAGGCAAAAAGGCACTCGACAAATTCGTCATGACGTCTTGCATAAGTTGAATGAGAGGATCTTGCTTAAGTGGCTCAATGACATAGCCATACGTGATCCTCAGCATAATTGCAGATGCTTCGCTAGTTGCTGGTCAGCGGTGAAGGTAATTTTTAAAAGAGAAAAAGGAACTGAAAAGCCTGAAGAGTGAAGCTTTTAAAAAATCTCCAACTCACGTTTTAATGTGCTCAAAGAAGTTCTTGGGATCCTTCAAAGTACGCAATAAAAGGCGCTTTGATTCTATGTCTTGGACATCATTGAATCGCGATGCAAGAATCTTAGTCCCCATTTGCTGGTGAATGAACTTGCGGTGTTGGCGATATAGATCGTTATATTGCATTGTAGGCATGAATCCACCATATCCACACATTTCAGCCCCAAAGAAGAAAACTGGTCTACCAGAGGTCTTCAATGAAGACTTTTCCAAGAGTTCAATAACGGCTGCCTTGTCGTGAAGGATAACCATTGTTTGGCCCAGAACGGTAACAGAGCTAACAGGGCCATATTTGTCTTTGAAAGTAAGCCAATGTTCGAATTCTGGCACTCCTGGAGGTGGAAGATCGTTGATATTGCCGACAAGTGGAAGAGGCTTTGGACCAGGGGGTAGGGGAAGAAGGTCTTGCTTCTTGCGGAAGAACAAGCGATAAACAACAAACACCAAGACAATGCTAATCTGAGCTAAAATGAAGTTCGACATTTTGACTCTTTTGAATAGGGATAAAGATGAACCAAAAATGGCTACCCCTACCTATTCAAGGGTTCGTGACTTGATCAGGAACGCCTTCCATGACTGAGCAGACCCAGTCCATCTATATACCTATACACATACTCGTACATGTAGGGCTGCGGGCGCATGAAGCGAAGCCAAGTTTCTCTTTTACACAACCCCACAATGTTGGCCCTAATGTCGTTTACATGGTACTAACTATCTGATTAAGTAAGTGATCCGCCGTTCATCACGACCTAGTGTGATCGTGGACTTTTGATGACGGCAATCATTCCCCCGCACATGATTCCAAACATTACATCTCCGGCGTGAGCGACATAATATGGGTCATGGACATATTTCCATTAAGAGAAAACTTACTACCTAATACGTGTATTCGGTATGACTCGTTACAAACTTCATGAAAAGTCATGTTGGCTCTCAGGTGGTTTACATCATTGGCGGTTCGGAAAATTATTCCTGCATGACATTTGCCCTGTACGAAGCATTCAGTATTCAGCATATGCTGTTTAGGTATTAGCCCCAGGAATTTCATTTTAGTTGTCTCAGGATTTAACCGCCAGTCTATTGCGGACGGGAAATTCCGCAGAGTGGGCATAAGGATCGGTCAATCAATTTAGCGCCAGAGACGGAACCTGTTGCACCTATAATGGTGCGAGGTCGCCTCCTGCAACTCGCTTTCATGTGACAAAAAATAAATGGCTATATCCAATAGCCATTAATTCTTCATCCTAAAGTTGGTCACTAGAAGCAGAACTAACAGATTAGTCTTGAGTTGCTTTGATACTCAACGGCTTTGCACCCCTAAACGAGGCAGTGGATACCCCTGACAACTCAACTCATGGTAGCAGTAGTTCTGGATAGAGTGTGGAGTACTCCGTACCGCAAGGCGAATGACAATGCTCCGTTTAACAACTGCGCCCGCCGAGTCGCCTAGTCTGAAGGCCATGCCCTGTTTATTTACCCTATCTCTTCATTGACCACGACTCATATCCGTTTGCCTCTACAGTATCCGTACTCTCTGCACGTTCTTAGAGTTCTCTTTTGCAGTTTTATTAAGAAAGCCTGCTTGAAAAAGGTATAGCAGTTCTATCTATAGACGAGGGTTGCTTCGGACGAATGGAACAAATGGAGTGCCAGACTGGCATGAATTGTAGAATGACTACCACATCCGTACTGTAGTTGTCCCAGACTAGAATACATCATTGAGACCATTGCTCTTATTAACTCCACAGTGCAAACATGTTTTGATTGAACTACTATTCCATGATTCTTGATAATCCTATTTCATCAATTGCCCCAGCAGGTGGCAGCAGTTGAAAACAAGACGACTCAGATCTATTACAATAAAGGCGGTACTTTGCAACTTGTTACAACTTGTGACTCGTCAACAACACTACAACGTGTGTTTTAGTATCGAATTTAGATGTCACCATTCGCAAAGCCCTTCCGCTTTCGTTTAGCCACTGGAGCTCGCCATATTAGTTTCACGTATGAGGTACTTAGGTTTCTTAGTTCGTGTACTTCTCTATGTAAGAAGTTATTATTGTATCTCTCACAACTGCTTCTGGGTTGCAATCATAATACTATCGTGATAATCACTAGCGGGTAAACCGGCAAGGGACGCCAATCCACTCACCCTATCCCCAAGGATTGTCTTCAACGGCCCCACCGAATCCAGTCTATCAATCTCAAAAAGCATGCAAGAAGAATTTAGTATTTCTTTATGTTTCTATTTCTGTCTCTGTGGATCTTGTACATCATATAATAGTACATGTTGCAAGTACTACCCCGACAACTACGCCGTCTCACCCCCGCGAATGCCATCTTTTCAGCTTCATATATTCCACATAGCTTCCCGTCCCATCAAAAGAGGTACATAGTCAATCTGCCGTCAAATCTCCAATCTTCGTAGCCTCCTAACGATCAACCAAGAACCTGAGTAGCATATGTTGCTTAATCTGTATGTCAATCTCTCTGACCATATAGCTTCCGAATGCTTCCAAAATGGTAGTAAACACATCTAAGCTTGAGCACCAATGCAGACCATTCTGTACCAAAAGCTGTGTCCTCGCCGCCAAAATCCTGCCATACACTAACAACAACTTCTTTTTGAGAAGCTCTTACAGAGAAATCTGTAGTACAGTATATACAACTGCTGCAGACTTCAGTATGTAGTAATCTAAAAGCCCTCTCAATGCATACATCGAGTCCATCCCTAGGATCATTAGTGACAGTTCCATTTGTTTCAGCTTGAGTATCTAGAGACCTGCAGCCTGCGGAGAACTCAGCTGGGATACCTGTGAGAGAAGGGCCTTCCCGATGAGGGCAGATTTTTATGTATCCCATAGACTCCATTGATATTGGGCTTTTGGCTTGGTAGTAACGCCAAACACTATGAAGAAGATATCGTCCATTGACAATCTTTGGATACACCGAGTATTTTCTCTTGACTTTGTTGATATCCAAGTCGTTTGGTCTGAGATACGTGTGATATGGTGCAATGAGACTCTTGAGATAGTTTTCATATCTCGGCTCCGTCTTATTCAGTCGGGTATACTTGAGCGTAAGTTGAACATGTATGTCACTCAGACGAAAGCCGTACTGCCCGTGGTATTCTGGTCCGTTGCGACACTTTGAGTCACATAAAGTATACAAAGAATGTGCCGGTGTATCTGAAACGTTGATCCGATGAAGCTTTGTGCATTCGATACAGACCCACCGATCAGGTAGTGATCGAGCGCGATGAATGAGATATAGCAATCGCTCCTCTGATGTGTCTGGGCGATATTTCTGAGCAGGAAGATTTCGATGTGCAACCGCTTGAAATCTGCGGCAAGTTTGGCTAATAAGCATCTGGCTATGTTGAGGGAGATGAGTCACTATAGCGTCGAGTAGCTCATTTGGTAATTCGAGAATCGCACACCGCGTGGGTGTGGTTTCGGGAGGCTCCCGTCTTAAGGAGAGATAGAGTAACTGAATAAAAGTTACCAAGGATTGGTAAAGTACGCGAATGTATTCCATGTTGGAAGTGTTTCTTCAGCGTTTTGGGGCAAATGGATGTATTATAGATGGGAATGGAAAACGAAGATGTCGAAAGGTGAATGAACGTCTTCGGTTGCATTATATATATGTATTTCAACACTCGGAACTTTCCATGGGATAGATACACAAGGTCTTATACTTTAGGAAACCAGCGTATAGAGACTGTTCATGGCTATCTTTTACTTTTTTATGGTCGTCTCAGTGACGCGATACAAATAGACTCAGCGCGGAAGCTTTTCCAAGTACATGGCTTTTTGAACCAAGATTTTATGGCGAATTTTAAGTTCCTTATATAATTTTATAGGTCTTCGCCCTTCATGCGTGTCGAGCATCTCCTTGTGCTATTCTGAGCGGGATCGTGGAAGTTGATAAGAAGCGATTCACTTGATGCATAGATGAACGAACTTTACTAGAGTTGCAAACTAATATTGGTATGTTGCTACAAATGAAGTATGCCACTTAATATGAAGGGAGATTTACAATCAGCGCACCTATGCTGTAGCAATTAGACTAGGCGGCTTCGACTGCAGTACATTTCGCTCCAGGTTGTATTCATAAGCAGCGACGACCATTATGGGGCGATACGGAGCTTTCATCTCTCTTCTCAAGGACTGAATATATCGAGGAAATGGAGCCCCATAAAGTTATATGGTGAGCTATAGAGTGGTAGTTGCCGAGAGTTGATCCAGTGGCCTCAACCTATCCAGCCAGACTGTCCATCCTTCTCGCATCGCACTTACCCGTCCATTGGCAAAGTCTCTTCGCGGCCTCTGCCGTCCTTTTCTCCCCACCTATGCTTAAAACATGAAGCGTAGCTAGAGGTGTGAGCTTATTGGCTGGGTTGAGCGTGCTCTGCATTATTGGTATGATTTGCATTTATTTCTTTGGTGCAAATCTGAGAAAGAGGAGCAAGTTCGCTGCGTCCTGAGATTTGCCGGCGTTTAAAGTTTGCAACAACCTGTCTACTCAGAAAGAGATTTATTCAAGGTATGAACTGTACGGCCGATTTTACATCCGGTTGTATATCTGATAGTAAGATCCGGCATTGTATCGCTTAGACAATTGGTACGGAGGCAGCTTTGGGACATGGTCGAAGTACGAATTTAAACGCGCATCCTACAATGCACATAGGCACCTCTAAGCTGTTACAGCTCTTCAGAATTAAAAAATATACCCGTTTCTACATAAATGTATCATCGATATACTTTGATGTTGCTGTTCAACACAATTGCTTTTATCCGTGATGCGGGGAACCTAGTACGAAGCTGAGGAGCCGCCACGATGCTAACCTGGAGGCACATATCAGCTGAGCGACACGGCGCCGTGATCTAACCAGGACTGGTATCAGTCTATATTCCGCCTGGTGGAGGAAAATGCTAAATTACACGACGCGGGTGGTGTATATTTGGCGCCAATGGATTGAGGGTACGGAATAGATCTGGTGAATCCTGATTTGCCTACCCCGCCGATGGAGATGCCTAGAGCAGTTTCAACGTACTCCTCATTGTAAAATAAGGAAGATTGAACAAACAATTGCTATTGCGAAATCGAGAGACATTAGTGTATACGCGTTCTACAAATCCTCTTGGCATAGACAAGATGAGCAACTCAGAGAGGAGTGGAAATTGCCAGCCGAAGAACAATGATATTGACAATGTCGAAAGACTCACTTCAAGGCCTCAACAGTCAGTTCCAGGGTATCCTTCGCCTGTTCCGAGCCCGTATGATGATCTGAAGCTTGGTTCTGTTCCTTCATCACTTTTGGAGACCATCCTCAATAGAGTGCGAAAGCAGCCTGAAAGTCATAAAAAGAAGTAGGATGACAATCTATGCCTCTGCAAGCTTACAATACTCTTACTAAATTTGAATATCAGAGCAAAATATGAATTTGGAAAAGCTCATGGTGACAGAACAGACGGAACTATATGTGTAGCAGAAGGGCCTTCGGGTTTAGTGGCGATCAAAACAATTGCCAAGATAAAGGCATCCTCTGCAGAAAAAGAAGCGAGTAGCGAGATCAACACTCTACGGCGATTAAGCCACGCTCATATAATCCAACTAGTCGATTGGTTTGAATCAAGAGTCAGTTTTATGATGTTCATGCATTTGTTTATTAACTGCTGATACTTTTTCTAGGATAATTATTACATAGTCACGCAAAATACCGATGGAGGCAGTCTTTTTGATCGTGTAATAGATCTAACCAAACTTCAGGAGAGAGAGGCGACAGTAATTATGCTTCAAGTCCTCAGCGCCGTTGCCTATTTGCATAGCAATTCCATCATCCATCGAGGTGAGCAATACAGTTAGTCTCAGTGAAGATATACTCATCGCTAATAACGAATAGATATAAAGCCAGAGAACATAGTCTATGCCTCGAAAGCTCTCGATTCATCCGTCATTTTAACTGGCTTCGGTTTTTCAGCCATACAAAGTTCTGCAAATGAGGTCTTCTACGACTTTGTTGGATCATGGGGATATGCTGCCCCTGAAGTAGTACAGAAAGTCGGACACGGTCGAGCTGCCGACATTTGGTCGATTGGCGTCGTCACATATGTACTATTATGTGGCTACACACCATTCCGGAGTACTAATATTCAGGATTTTCTCGAGGAGTGTACTCAAGAATATCTAGTTTTCCATGAAAAATTCTGGAAGAACGTTGGTCAAGAGGCAAAAGACTTCATTTCTAGTCTGATGAATCTGGCTCCTGGAAAACGACCTACCTCCCAGGTACGTCTAATCACTTATTGTTGTTCTCTATTAGAATGATGTGGCGCAAACTTCTGAAAATGGTTTAACTTATTCTTCTAAAAAGAATGCTCTCGAGCACCCATGGATTGATAGTAGGCCTTCAGCAGCGGCACAGATGAATACAGTTGAGCAACAGTTTCTACCACTGTTGCCATTTAAATAGCACTACGAACAAAGAAATGGACAGCAGTTATCCAAAAATCAAAAGCTGAATTGGAGATAGAAGGATTTAGGATCACAGTAGCAATTCATCGAGTCATTATGTACCTCGTCTAATGTGGTACTCCAAAGAGGGAATATCGATATGAACTTATTGCACTGAGCTACATAACAAGCTGATCAAAACTTTCTAAAAACGAGTACATTTGTAAGCATATATCGTTCGTACAAAAGCAAATAGCAAATCTCCAATCGTAACAGAAGCAGAAATAAGTAAGTAATGACTGCCAAGACTCCGCAATAAAGGCTCAGCACACAAGCACTACAGTAGCCATTATGGGTCAACGCCACGAAGATGTTAGTGCACCACAAAGTCCCAATTATTTTAACGAAAGGATTCCGAGTTAGTCTTCAGCCAGTGTGAGGATCCGGCCTTGGCCAACGCGGATAAGAATCCGACATAGAAATGCCAAAGACATTTTGCCTATAATTTGTCTATTACATAAAGACCGTCACAGAACAGCTGATCAGAAAGGCTTCCGCCAATCATACGTCCAAGCTTGCTTGAATTCTCCCGTCGTTTCTTTACAATGACAATGGCGCTACCAACTCACTTTACCCTCAATACCGGATCTAAGATCCCCGCAGTCGGCTTTGGAACTTGGCAGGCTCGCCCAGGGCAAGTTGAGCATGCAGTTGAAACAGCCCTTCGGGCTGGCTATCGACACATAGACTGTGCTGCGATATATCGTAACGAAGTCGAAGTAGGACAAGGTATTCGTGCTAGTGGAGTACCTCGAGAGGATATTTTTATTACTGGAAAACTCTGGAACACAAAACACGCCCCTGAAGATGTTCAAAGCGGATTGGACAAGACCCTTAAGGATCTTGGGACAGATTACTTAGATTTGTTCTTGATGCATTGGCCAGTGTAAGTCTTGATATCAATTATATAAGAACTATCATGTTCAGTTTACTTATCGAGGCATTTTAGAGCTTTCAAATCTGGAGATGATTGGTTTCCACTGAATGATGATGGCGTCTTTCAGCTCTCCCAGATTGATCCAGCGGTGACATATTCAGCCATGGAAAGCCTACTGCAAACAGGAAAAGTTCGAGCTATTGGTGTTTCCAATTTCACCATTAAGCGTCTCGAGGATCTGATTAGCAAAACAAAAATAATCCCAGCTGTTAATCAGATTGAGGCACACCCGTATCTCCAGCAGCGCCAGTTGTTTGACTTTTGCCAGTCCAAGGGCATTCTCATCGAGGCCTACTCTCCTCTTGGAAACAACCAAACAGGAGAAGCACGAACAGTGGATGATCCACTGGTTGCGGATTTAGCCCAAGAATTGGGCTGGGATATCGGCCAAGTTCTCTACTCCTGGGGTGTACAACGAGGAACAGTTGTGCTGCCTAAAAGCATCACGCCAGGCCGAATTGCGTCCAATTTGCAGGTCAAAGAACTGCCTCAACATGCTTTCGAGAAGCTAAACGGACTTGAGAGAAACAAGCGATATAATTGGCAGTCATTATGGGGCTTTGACATCTTTCAAGAAATTGGACATGACGAGATTGCACGCATTGCTAGAGAGGCAGGGCCAGAAAACTTGAAGAAGTTTGCGAAGTAGAAGATGTAGATAGATTATTATGCAGTATAATTCTGTTCATGTCCCGCTTGAGTTCCATCTGGTGATATTACTACTTCATCCAAATTGAAACTCGGCCAAAAAGCNNNACACGTTAGCGTGAGTGAAAGTAGNNNTATGCAGACAGAGAAACTTACAGAGGAGTCTAAATCAAGCCAATCAGTTAGTTGCCAGTCCAGAAAAGTAGGCATTTCCGTCGCCAAATTGCTCTGAGCAACTGGATGAAAGATGGCTCTGTCTTCAGTATCTAGCATCGGAGTGGCCAAGTTTTGATCACCCTGTTGTTCTTTCGGCGTGGTATAGTGCGTTTTCGAGTGCTGCGGAGTTGACTGGTTCATTGCAGCGGCTCTAAAACCTTCTAGGATAACTGCATATCGTCGACTGGGTGAATTTGAAGCGGTTGCTCGTGCAAGGTGACCATGACAACTCTCCGCCAACTGCATTAACCTTGTTCTGTAACCAGGGTCGTCGGTAGCTCCCATGCGATGCTGCTGCATCACCCATACATAAGTCACTACAAGTGCGCAAAATGCCACATAATGCGTCCACCAGAAAGCATGGAAGATAGGACTTCCGCGTGCCATAGTATCCACCGACTCTAGTACATCTTTGGCGGCTTTGATGCAATCGCTCACTTGGGTGATATAGGCAGATGCTGGAGAGCGCATCAGAAACAGGCGATTGGCATGCATGATAGCATGCGAGTGAGCCAGGCCAAGTGCCAAAGCAGGTCTTCGATAGCTGGGGATCAAGATGGACGGATGAACGGCGCCTAGATGAGGCGGTAGACTTTGATGCCAGTCATGAATGCGTTGCGTTAAGCCTTTGGCAGCAGCTATCCTCTCGATCTCAGAGGTATGTTTAGCGGTGTAAATTTCTTGAGAGACGGCTCCAATGATCTTGGCAATGCGCAATGTTATAAANNNGTAAAGTACNNNCTTGTGGTGAGAGAGAAAGACTATGTTGGCNNNCCGTGCATGAAAGACCAGAGCATCCGTATGACACCCACGACGATCATCGGGATCACCAATAGGGCCATCTACTGACATGTCTTCGTCGTTGATTCGGTCTGGCAGTTCTTGATCGATGTAATCGTCGTGAAAATGACGCGGTCGTCCAAACACAACTCCCAGATAGTTATCGAGGACATAGGCGGTCCAAAAGGTTCTGAGGGAGCATTGCTTCTCAATATAATCGGTCGACTTTTGCCTTCTCCTCCAATCTGCACGCCGCTGTAAACCAAGTGCAGATATGAGCTGCAGTGCGTTTCCAAATATGTACCAGCTCTGATTGAAGCGAGAGGTTGTGAGCAAGTATAATACTTGGACGATGCGGACTTGTGCGGACTCTAGCTTAGGAAAACCTGTTTCCTGATCTGTAAGTCGCATCGAGAAGCGGAAAAAAACATCGCCTAGTCGAAGGGCCTGACAGTCCCTGGCAGGGAGCCCTTTGGACTTTTCCTGATGGAACTTGGCAATTGCAAGCATTACGTATATAATGGCGGCTTTGGTACGGCCAATACCGTGCCATACAGCCACCCTTTCTTTTAAGTTGCCCTCCATAATGCTTAGCCAGGCCTCTGTGGAAGGACGATGCAGAATGCGGTAAGTCGCGATACAGACATCGAAATATAGAGTCAAAAGGTCCCTAGCTTCCTCTGGATCAGGTAGACAAGGCTGCTGTTGAGCACCCTCGCTTTCAACTGCCAATGGCTTGTCTCCAGCCATATACATCAATTGGTTCTCCGCCAACAATCGGGAATCGTCGGTTCCTTGGCTACTCCCATGAGCAGAGAGGCGCCTTGATGCTCGATGAAGAAAAGCCAAACTTGATGTCGGATCAAATACCTGGCCTTGAATTTCCGCCATCCCAAGCTCCGGAGATGCACGGGAGGGAGCAGCTGCCCCCCTNGGCCGTTGAGATAGATCGTCTAGCGGTGCATTCTCACTGGGAGTTGTGCCAGCATTTGATATGAAGGACACAGCATTAGCGATAGCGAATGTCTCGTTCAGAGAATGTCTGCCACCGCCCGCAGACCGCCGGTGGCTAACATCAGATGATGGAGGAGGCGTAGGCGGCATACCGCGAGTATACTTTGCTTCATACAAACATACTCGGCCTCTTGAGATGCATTTTGCGCATGGCTGGTCACCGCTGCATTTTGCCTTTCTGGACTTGCAAAAGTCACAAGCGCGACTAACCTTACGCGTCTTCCGAGAGACAGGGTCAGCAGGATCCTTAGCGATGTCTTCAACGCTCTCAACGCTCCTCTTCTGGCTTGTAAGCTCAGGTTCCATTTGACGATTAGTCAAAAAGCGCGGTGGATACGAATTGGACGCCTCGTTTCGGAATTGGATCGCTGTGAGTTTTCGTTGTCCCTGCGACGAAGCGAGGAACACAGCGCAGGAGGCGGAAAAGAAGCCGAAGGATGCAGTATTAATACCGAGCCAAGACAGCGGAGTCCTAAAATAGCTGCGTCGAGCTGTGGAGGAAAAGACAGGGGCTACGGTATGTCACGTTTGCGGGGATATCATCAAATGAGAAGCTTACGAAAACCACCACTCCTGTAATATGATCCACTTTGACAGGTCTAGACTTGATCTAGCTACTAGAGTGCTTATTGTGGTATGATGGTTATATTTTGTGTTGTGAAGCAGCATTTGAGTCAGTTGCTATGGATCTATATTATAACAATGCGATATAGTTATATAGCTGTTTACACAATTGGGAGAGTTTCAAAGCCATCACGCGGTTCATAAAGTAAATTTAACAAGAAACAAAATATTAACTAAGTGCTGGTAACAACAAATGATCGTAACATCAATCTGACTATCTCCAAATCACAGGAATCACAAGTTCGCCTCATAACATGTGCAGCCAGTGCAGCGTTCCAATACTCACAACTCCAGACTCTAATAAGGCATATCTTCGCTTAGAGCGTATACTTGAAAAGTAAGCTCTTATCACCCAACTTGAGCAATTCGTCTTCCGAAAATTGAGCTCTGACTGCCTCTTCAGAGACCTTTGACTTCTGTTTGTTGGCCCAGATATAGCTTAGTTCCAGTAACAGAGCCGCGAGAACGCCAGACGCGCCAAATGCCAGAGAAAGTTCAAAGCCCGTGTGGTAGGTAGGTGCTTCTTTGTCAAGATACATGAAGCTGCCAATAATACCTCCTATGTTACCCATGCAAATGCAAAAGGCAAGTCCAATTGCACGACGGCTAGCTGGAGCCAGGTTGTTGGCAGCCCAGCTTGTGGCAGATGGATGAACAGGATATATACCCATGCATGTCAATACAAGAGCAAAATATCCTGGCCCTGTATGGCTTCCTCCTAGTTTGCCGTCGAATCCCATCACCACGGCGTATCCAATGGTGATCAGCAACATAGGAGCCGCAATGAAGGGCATTCGCCACAGAAAGCGATCAGACAAGTACGCAAAGAAAATGGAAGAAATGCCTCCTGCCACATAGGCTGGTACTGTCATAAGCTGAGCAATAGTGTTGTTTGTAAAGCCCATTGCTTTGATAATTGAAGGCAAGGTGAATTTAGTGCCGTAAGAACAGACTGAAATGCATAGCAGAATGTATGCCTGGAGATAGAGCCTCCAATTGGTGAGAACCATTTTGAATTCGTACCAGTTGAATCTCTTTTCAGCGTATTGTTCTGAGAATCGCCCGCCTTGCTTCACAAAATGTTGAAGTTCGAGAAATCTAATCTCATCTGCAGACAGCCATCTACCGGAAAGCGACGGCGAATCCACGAGAAAGAAGAAGCAAAGCACGCCGAGTAAAGTGGTAGCAATACCCTCGAGGAGAAAAATCCATCGCCACCCTTCATAGCCGCCGACGCCATCCATCAGCGCAATTGCTGCAGCCAAGAGGCCAGAAAATGCTCCTGATAGAGCACTGGTGCAGTAGAAGTATGCAATTCTTGTGGCAAGCTCTTTGGGCATGTACCAGAATGCGCAGAGATAAACCGCACCAGGGTAGAATCCAGCTTCAAAGACGCCAAGAAGAAGTCGTACAGCAAGTAGGCCGCCAAAGTTCTTAACAACACCATGCATAGTCATGACGATGCCCCAGAGAATAACAAGAGAGCCGAGATAAACCGAAGGCCTAAACTTCCTCAACAAGACGTTGCTGGGAACTTCAAGCAGAATGTATGGGATGAAGAAGAGGGCCAGTACAACATTGTATTGGTTCCCGACGAGGTGTAGGTCTTCGGAAAGACCTTCAATCTTTGCGTTTCCAATGTTTGCGCGATCAAGCTGCGAGATAAGGTACAGTATTGCCAGCATCGGTACCAGGCGCAAATCGATCTACAGCACATTCAAAATAAGCGTCAAGTCAATTTGATTTGGGATTGCCGATTAAGTTGTTTTACCTTTCTGACGATTTTCTTCCTCTGTGCTTCTGTTATACTGTTGTAGAAAGCCGCATCTTCTTCGCTTAAGCCCAAGACGGGTATGTTGTCAATGACTTTTACTGCGGACTTTTCAATATCATGGTTCGTGTGGTCATCTCTATCGTCTACCATGACAATATCAGGTTTGTCGACCTTGGTAGTGTCTCCTGCCATGCTGAATCTTGATGGGAGATGCCAAGAGGATAATAATTTCGCTGAGATTGCTGGCTTGTCTCAGGTAGATGACCCAAGTAGGTTCTACAATGACAGAGTAGAACTAATGGAGAAGCTCACTGCTTCTTTGGTGATTGAATCACCTGGAGGTGCCAACATTTTATTATAAACAGGAATTCCACCTGCTCCCACCAATACACTCGTATAACGGTTTCTCTACCGAATCCCCAGATGTTCATTAGCCCCGCGCTTGATGATCTGGGGTAAAGTTCCACTCACATTCAGCTAAAGAATGGCGGACTGAGCGGACCTTTTTCCGTAGCCAAGATGAAGATCATCGCGACGCCGGATAAAAGTCCGCAATATTGGATTATCGACAAAGCAACATCAGTGACGATTTCGATGAGCAAATCCCATATCATCAGTCTTGGCAAGCTTAGTAACAGAGCACGGATATGGTTGACTTTGCTTCTTTGTGAAATAGGTCGCTCATTCCCACAATCGTCGAAGGAGGTTTCTCATGGTATCGGTATCGCATGAGTAGATCGAGCTAGAGACACCATGCCCGCTACAATCTACGTTCCTTCTTCTCGACCAGATACTCCCAGCAATGCGTCAGGACATATTCTAACTCAGCCTTCAAGCACTACTACTAATGCATTCAAGTCTGATTCAGCATTACGAACAGTTGATGCGTTGGTACGCCAACGGGCTATCTCCTATCCCGAAGATCACATAGTCTCATACCCGAGATCAGGTATCGACTTCATAGACTACAACTTGCGAGAACTTGATGTTTTTGCTTGGAGAGCGGCAAATCGATATGCGCAATATGTTCCCGCGCGAAAGTCTTCTCAAGAAAAGCCGCGTGTGGTAGCGCTCTTGGGTCTGTCAAACTTTGAGTATCTCATAACTTTGTTAGCTTTGACAAAGCTCGGACATACGGTTTTGCTTGTTTCAACAAGAATCACAGTGGAAGCTGTTGAATCACTCATAAATGCTACATCAGCGGCTACAATTATTGCCGATAAGAAGCATTCTAATACCGCCAAAGCAGTCCAGGGACTAGTGCCTTCCCTACAGCTCCTTGACATTGTTGACCGTGCGGTATTTGAGTACTCTATTGAGGCTCATGGCGATACTCAGCTGGATTCTCAGCTAGATGCTGAGATTGAGACCCAAAATATCGCTTTCATAATTCACTCTAGCGGTAAGCCCTCACTGAGCCATGTTTTGACTAGTCAAATGTTAATGAGAGGAGGATCAACTGGGCATCCAAAGCCGATATATCAATCTCACAAGTCATGCCTTGCAAATTACTCCGTGAGCATGAACATGAAATCGTTCATCACATTGCCATTGTTTCACAACCATGGTATTTGCAACTTCTTTCGAGCGTTGCACAGTCGGAAGTCAATTCATCTTTACAACGCTGAGCTTCCATTAACGCAAGACTACCTGCTCAAAATCATGCAAGCAAATAATTTTGAGATATTCTACGGTGTTCCATATGCGCTCAAGCTGCTCTCGGAGACACAGAAAGGCATCAATGTTCTTCAGGAATTGAAGGTTGTGATGTATGGTGGCTCAGCCTGTCCAGATGACCTCGGAAACTTGCTTGTTGAGAATGGAGTCAACTTAATTGGCCATTATGGCGCGNNNGTCTATCTGGTACCTTATGGTATTCTCAATGATCGCAATATTAACCATNNNCAGACAGAAGTTGGGCAACTGATGACCTCTTTCCGAGCTGAGGGCGACAAAGAGTGGAATTATGTACGAGAGACTGAGAAACTGTCCAAATTCTTGCAATGGGTTCCACGAGGCCCAAACCTATACGAATGCGTCGTACTGGATGGATGGCCATCTAAGGTGCAATCTAACCAGCCCGACGGCTCTTATGCCACCAAAGACCTATTCCAGCCTCATCCAAGTATTCCTCGAGCATGGAAATACATTGCCCGACTTGACGATACAATAGTTCTTGTCAACGGCGAGAAATTCAATCCTGTAATGATGGAGGGAAAGATACGATCTAACAAAAATGTTGCTGAGGCCGTGGTATTTGGTGCTGGTCGAGCGCATCTTGGGATGCTGCTTATTCCAGCTGCACGATTGGCCACTCGTACTAATGAGGAAATTCTTGATACGGTTTGGCCAGTCATCGAGTCAGCAAACAAATCTGCGGACGCATTTGCTCGAATCTCGCGCAACATGATTCGAGTGTTGCCACATGATTGTTCATATCCTCGAACAGACAAAGGGAGCATAATCCGCCAGGCTTTTTATAAACAATTTCAGCAACAAATTGAAGAGCCATATGATCTTGCCGACACCGTGTCTGGAGAGCTTGTGCAGCTTGACCTCCCAGAGCTTCGCGATTTTTTGAGAGGTTTGCTTGAGAAGACCGCTGGTTCACCGACAGCCATTGCAGACGATGACGACTTTTTTGTGTTGGGTCTGGACTCTCTGCAAGCTATCCAAATGAGAAGTGAGATTCTCAGGACAGTTGACATTGGTGGGAATAAGCTTGGACAACAAATCGTGTTTGAGCAACCTTCGATCAATAGATTGAGCTCTTTCTTACTTAGCCTCCGAATGGGTAGTGATGAGAATGAGGAGCCATCGATCGAACAGCAGATGGAAAGACTCGTGGCGCAGTATTCGAATACGTTTATGTCCAAGCCTTCCAGATCATCCATTGTAAGTACATTTACCCACAATACTTTTNNNCCAGTCCCCTGTNNNCATTTGCCTCTACCAGTTGTTACGGGAGCTACAGGTTCTCTGGGAGCCCATGTCGTTGCAAAATTAGCCTCTCGACCAGATATTGACCGAATATACTGTCTTGTCCGGGCTGATGACGCATTCCATGGCCATAAACGAGTTGTGAGCTCGATGATACAGAGAAGGGTATACCATTCATTATCGCTGTCTTCCCGGCACAAGATCGTGGTCATGCCGTCCGATCTGGCCGAACCAGATCTCGGCCTTTCCAAATCAGCCTACGAGGCAATAACTGAGGAATTGTCTGCCGTTATTCATTGTGCATGGTCAGTTAACTTTAACATGCATTTATCCAGCTTCGAAAAGGGCAATATTGCTGGTGTATCTCACCTCATATCTCTCTGTCAAGCTGCACAGCCACCAGCAACAATGAACTTTTGTTCATCTGTCAGTACATGTTCACAGGCGACAGTTATCCCGGTACCTGAACGCGCTCCAGACTTTGCATGGGCTCAGAACATGGGATATGCACAGTCTAAATCGGTAGCTGAGCATATCTGTGCTAAGGCTTCTTCTCAAGGCGTTACCGCTCGCGTGCTGCGCGTCGGCCAGATCATCGGGGATACAGAGCACGGTGTCTGGAATGCTCAAGAAGCAGTACCTATGATGATGCAAACCGCAATAACGATAGGAGCTCTACCAAAACTCCAAGAAACACCATCATGGCTACCTGTTGATGTGGTAGCAGAAGCTGTCACAGACATATCGCTCTCTACCGCAGGTAGTATTTTCGCCAATATCACCAATCCACGAGTCTTTAGCTGGAGCGACGATCTTCTGCCAGCTCTACGCAAATCCGGACTTGTCTTTGATGAAGTCGAGCCAAAGGAGTGGATTAAAAGATTACGAGCGTCGAACCCGGATCCAATCGCCAACCCACCCATCAAATTGACAGACTTTTTCGCATCCAAGTATGATAAGGATACATTTAGTCCGTCGAAAATGTTTGCCACCGATGTCGCGAGATCTTTGTCGCCAGCTTTAAACAAAGTTCCCAGTCTGCTGGACGACCATGTCGCAAAGTTCATCCGTTACCTAACCGATAGAGCGTGGAAGAAATCAGTATCTCCCTCTGATGTTGAGAAATTAGCAATTGTCATGATCGGACCTTGCGGAACGGGCAAATCTACAATCGGAAAGCAAATATCACAAAACCTCGATGTTCCATTCATCGAAGGCGATGAACTGCACTCTCGTCAGGCCGTTGAGAAAATGCGGTCCGGTGTAAGCCTCACCGATGAGGACCGCACATCGTGGCTAGATCGAATCAATCAACGTGCAACGGACACGCTTGTCGACCTTGCTTATGGTTCAGTAGTCATCAGCTGCTCTGCACTAAAGGAAGTATATCGTGACCAGATTCGTCACCATATGGCTGCACACAAGGCGAAAGTTGTTTTCATCAGCCTAGAGGCCGACAGAGAGGTTCTTGTCAGGCGACTGCAAGAGCGCAAGGGGCATTATATGGGTGAGGCATTAGTTGACAGCCAGATTGACTTGTATGAGCCGCCTAGCAGTAAGGAATATGACATTGTATCCGTGGATGCAGGAAATGATGAGAAGACGGTATTGGAGACGGTTCATTGGCTACTAGAAGATGCCATTAAATGGCTTTGAGGACGTCTATGGCGTAACTGCTAGCTAGAACAATGAATCAATGTATAGTTATTCTTTTATTGGTAGTCTTTTACTTTGGTCTTTATTTGATGTAACATACGATGGATGTCTTATTAACATTTTGTTTGCTTAAACCAATCGATCTTATAGTGCTAGACCCTACCATTTGAATCACTTTGTTTACAAAGGCTCCATCAGCACCAATGGCCCAGCTGGTACAATCAGAGGCCCTTGACTCTCTTGGACGATCCTCCATTTAGAATCCGCATACCCCAGCGCATAGCGCCCGATATTTGGTTCAGTAGTGCGATAAAACGCGGCTCTTAGTGGTCCCTCTTCATCTTGATCCCAGTACAGCCGCCGAAGCCAAGAATGAAGTCGAGGATAGTCATGCCGAATTAACTTTAGGTTGCATTGGAAGACGCTATGATAGGCAACGTCGAAACGCGCCAAGGTTGTGTAGAGGCGTATATCAGCCTCAGTAATAAAGTCTCCGAAGAGAAAGGGCTTGCCATGGCTAAGATGCTCTTCAAGGCGATCGAGGGATGCGAATAGCGGGCGTATGTTTTCGTCATACGATTCTTGCGATCTTGAGAAGCCGACTTTGTAAACTCCGTTATTGACGGTATTGTACACCCAATCGTTCATCTCATCAATCTCAGCTCTGAGCTGTGGTGGGTAGAGACCCTTGCCAGGGCGGTTCTCCTCACGGAGATGCTCTGGAAGGAACTCGTCGAACTCAGAGTAGAGCATACGAATAATCTCTGAAGATTCATTGTTTACTAGGACGTCGGCCTTTTTATCCCACAATACGGGGACTGTATATCGACCTGTGTAGTTGGGATCGGCTTTGAGGTACAGTTCTTTGAGCTTCTTGAACCCGTGGAGGGGATCTTCTGTTAGTGAGCCCCCTTCGCCACTAAAGTACCACCCCTCAGGGCCCATGTGAAAATGGACCTGGTAGACATCAATGATGGAATCGAGGCCTTTGAGAAGTCGTACTATCATGGTTCTATGGGCCTAGAGAAAAAGTGTCAACCGAATTTCATTCTTCAACAGCTTTGGAAGATGTAAAATGACATTAAACAGCCGGTCTTACTTACCCATGGACAGCCAGGGGAGAGGTATAACGCATATCGACCCTTCTCAGCCGGGAATTGTGCATTCGGGTCCTTGGAGATGAAGTTTCGAAAGATACTGTCCGGCCGGGTGAAACGACCTTTGTCGTGATAAATCTAGACAACTGGATTAATGATCAAGGACAATGATGGTGCCAGAGTTTGAGAGCTGGGCGCTATACCTGCTGAGCCGACGGCATTTTGTCCAACTAGCCGAAGTATATCACTACGATTGGGTAAAGACTACTACGGTGGTGTTATGATCAGGTAGGCTAATAGTATAACAATCTCCTGCCTTTTTTTTAACAGAAACAATAAATATCGAATTAACATCAATTTCGGGAATTGCTTTCTATAATCGAACATCTCCTCATTATGAGCGTTTGAAGCAAATGCTCATGACGTGATGGATGAATAAGCTTACAAATCTGAAAGCCACGGCGCGGGGATGGTATTTCCAAGCCTTTGTCAACTCAAGCTAGGGCATTTTGAGCTCCAGATGGATTAGAGCATCGGCTTCATCATATAAAGATGGTATTGTATTTTATGAGCATTATGAAAGATAAAATAGTCGTGATGAAATGCTGTATTATGTGTGGGGTTGAACGGGCCCTAAGCGATGGACATTCCTGCAACCAACTATGTGAAGAGTGCAATGTTTGTCTTCCACTGCAGCACAGAAATAACTACCGTTACGTAAAGTATTAGTAAATGCAGCGCAGGAAAAGGAATGTGCCTGAAAACAGCCTTGTAAGGAGTTATCATATCCAAATAATAAGAAAGAAAAAGGGTGTCCGTAAGCATGCATGCACTATATGTACTCCTCAGCACTTGCGAGAAGAACAATGAACGAAGTCTAGGGATTAAGCATATGTCTAGACATAGCACTAGGTTAAAGAGAAACACGAAATAAGGGCAGCGGCAATATCGCGCGCAAACCAAGTAAGGAGCGGGTTTTCTCCGCATGGCTTTTTCTGATAGGCTGTATGGTAGGCTCATGTTTGTAGCACTCTTTGCAATGTCAGCACGTTATGCAGAATATAGTTGTGCCACGGAAGATGGTTTCGGGGGTTTTATGTTTATTTTCGTCCTCAAGCGCGCTGGGCGACAGTGTTGTCAGATAGCCGGTCTTGTCAGATTACCGGTCGGTCCCACCATCGACTCCAGGTAAACGGATCTTGACGTAAGTGTAATCCCGTACATTAATCTTTCGAAACAAATATTGTGCTTTTGCTATTTGGATTTGCAGTAGTTGTAGTATACACTGCTTTGGTCTCTTCTTTTATAATTTGTTTGAATACGAACCCAAAGCTGGATCGGTTTCCCCAGTGGAATATGTCGACACTAAGAGCTTTCTGTTCAAAGGCACAATAGCATAGTCAAATGCTATCCTGACTTAGATGTCACTTGCGTGTCAAATGATTCTATTCATCTGCCGTTTACTACAACTACAAACAGAATCAGTAAACAAAAGGGATATCACCCATACTGCGTCGCTTAATAGAGAGTGTCCCCTAGTTGTCTCCACTACCCAATCAATAGGGGAGAGTTGATTGCAATACGGCGGTCAAGAGTTCATGCGTTATGAATAGACCTGACGCTTATGGAGAGTATATGTAGATGAACTAAGATTGGTACTTTGGCACGAAAGAAAAAGACTGGATGTATAGATAGGCTACCTCTGTGGCTCTTTCGGGGGCGAACAAAGTCCACTACTCGGTGAGTCCGTGGGATTACTTGTGTCCATTGTTTTCTCCTCTGAAACTACTTGTACATACCTGAATATTGTCAAGGCTCTTAATTCCATTATTTGAACACCCCGTACTCCATCATTCGCCGATAGTTCAGAAGCGATACCATCATACCGCAACACCGCAGCCTGGACCGCAACCCCGTGGCTCTAGTCCGTAACACCGCAGTCTTGACCTGTGACAGGCTCTGGTCCACATTTATGCACTCTAATTCAACACGACAAACGCCTTGGTCAGACTTCTAGCGTGGTCTTTAGTTGTCAACCAACCCAACTTATACATCGGGCCTCTAAGTTGGCAACTGGAAGCCCCGCTGGAAGTCTGACCAAAGGACCTTAGCGATACGCCGCCAAGCTGCAAACGGCTAAAATCTGACTGATATATATCATAAAACCGAGCAAGAAACTCCGTTCAGTTGTGGTTCAATAACTAATCAAAGCCGATCATGGGATATTTTTATTTCTGCTATTCAAGCTGTGTAGCCTACTATGGAATTAATTTGTCGTAGTCTTCTGCGGTCGGCTATATAAGATGATATCTATCCGTATCTAATGTGTCGTAATGTGGCTGAACAAACGACATCATCGCTCCTTTGTAGATACAGAGACCTGCCGTTGAAAACATCTTCGATTCCAATATGTCAACATCCTCCGGCAGCATTACAACTTTTGATGGAGTGACGCTCCGATACATCACTGCCGGAAAAGAGTCTGATCCTGTTCTGCTCTTGCTTCCTGGCTGGTTCCAAACTGCAATACAATGGCGAAAGCAAATTGCACATTTCAGCACCAAGTACCGTGTTATAGCAATTGACCATCGTGGTCAGGGTGATTCTGACAAGCCTGGCCGAGGTTACCGAGTTACGCGACTGGCGGCAGACTTGAACGATCTCATGACTCAGTTGGATCTAAAAGATGCGGTTCTCTGTGGACACTCCATGGGCTGTTCTGTAATTTGGGCATATTGGGATGCTTTCGAAGCTTCTCGCATCCGAGTTTCGCGACTCATACTTGTCGACCAATCACCTTGTATGACTGCAGATCCAGCTTGGGAACCAGGTGTTGCAAAGACTTTAGGAGCGATATTCACCCCTGGAAAGGCTCACGAAATGGGAGTCAGTTTCCGTAGTCAAGGAGGCTACGAGTTTGCATCAGGATTCTTGAAATCTTTGTTCTCACCACTACTGAGTACAGAAGACTTTGAATGGACGGCACAGCAATGCAGTAAGATGAAGCTGGAGGATGCCGCGGCGCTGTTGGTAAACCACGTGGCACTAGATTGGAGAGATACTCTCCCAACAATCACTATTCCCACGCTCGTTGTCGGCGCTGAAGGAAGCGTTTTCGGTGGAGAGTGCAGTCGATGGGTTGCTTCGAAGATACCAGGCAGCAAGTTGGAGATTTTTGAGGAAGACGANGGGGGCAGTCACTTTATGTTTTGGGAAAACGATGCCAAATTTAACAAGGTGGTTGAGGAGTTCCTATAGGGTTGAGAGCTTCCGTTTAGTATATCATTATCGTCAATGAAGCCTTACTACCTACCCAGAAGATTGGTTATGAAACCTGACTTATATTTATAGCTTTAAAAGCTCACGTCTGCATCCTGACGCTGCTGGTGTCTATCATTTTTACTTTTGTCACCACTTATCAGTGCCTCGGGTTATTTATCTACTTGGAAGATTATGTTCCTGTCACGACTCTACTTGAAAGCCTGGGTTATACCTAAAAATAACAAACTAATTTATTTTTACCTGCATTAAACAGGACTTCAATGATAGGTTTGACGAGCGGTTTGACAGAAGAAGAAAAAAAACAATTCGTCCTCAAAGATCATCATCCTCATCTGGTAGAGGAAGCATTGGAACACCGGGCATCTCATGCGAAGGAGGGCCATATCTGTCAAGGATAGATGGTTCGCCAAGGTTCGCCGGCACATGTTTGAACAGCGGGTCTGCGGCGTTTCTTTTAGCTGTTTCACTCACCACTCCTCCTTTTCTCTTGATAGAGAGTTCCGACTCGAACGTGATAGTCAAGATGTAATAGTCCAGCTTGCCACCCTTGGGTTTTTGATAATTTGTTCTGTGCTTCTTGTACCAAGCACTCGAACCAGACCAGCGGGATACCTGATGACACTTACCCGACACATCGGCGTACAAAATAGTGCCACCAAATCGCCCAAAGAACCAATTTTCGGCAATATGTCTGCCAATGGCGTCAACTCGGTCTTTCAAGTGTTCCAGAGTTTCGAGCTCGATCCTGAACTCGCTTGTTGAAGGCGAAAAGCCACTGGAAACTGCGCTGATCCAGTCAGCTTTAAAATACAACGGCATGTCGGGAGACTCCCAATCCCAGCCCCACCAGTCAATATAGCGAATTGTCAGGGTGATTCGGCGGGGATGCAATCCAGGGATCGCTAGTAATACACCCAAGTCGCCGTGCTCTAGGCGGCGCGTGTTTGCAAACACATGGATGCTCTCAATCTCAACCTTTTCTTGGCCCTGCTTCGCCATTTCACCTAGCTGAAGCGTCAACTTTGTTGCATTGCCATTCCATTGGCCACTCCCGGGCGGTACATGCGGGCCGCATAGCCAGTGTATCTGCTCCTTGAGAGCAAACGGCAGAAACCACGTCTCGCGATAAATGGCACGGCATGTCCTTAGCAATTCGGTGCTCGTCCTGCGAGGTGCGCGATGAGAGGGCCGCCAGAAGGAAGTTTTGGAATCGTATAAGAGAGGTCGACGCCTGTCTTCGTAATCAGACAGCGCATAGGTAAATATCTTGGTGCGAACTTCGGGTGGAATGAGAGAGAACAATGGTGAATCTTGTTGTTTATGGCTCCTTTTCGAGAGGAGTCGCTGGTGGAGAGGCACTGCCGAGTTTCTGAGACCCGGGCGGCGGGAGTAACGTTGACCCTGAGGGCCTGTTGTCGACTGAGTTGTGAAGTTCATATCGGAAAAACATAAAGGAATACAGGATGGGTAGTTGCAGAATTAGATACTGTATGTATATTTACTATTGACATTTATAATCCGCATTAGTTGGAACGTCTATTGCTGTGATTGGAGAGGCACAAAATAGGCAGCAAACAGGCAGCAATGGAGAGAGGGGTTTTTATTCGTGGTGCAAATGCGACCATTTGTCGGCCTAGTGTGTGTTTCATAGAATACGTGCATGAATACGCCTTTAATACGCTGATCCGGCGTCGTTGGATTCCTACGGCCAACTCTCATTCTTAAAGGAGCATCATCCCTGTCCCTTGTTCATCACACGAATCACCACAGTAGCCTCACTGTACGGAATTATCAGCTGTGCTGACGATGATGACTCTGCCCTATAAGCTTCTGGAATCACGCTGGAGCTTCAGAGGTGGGCCTACGGATTGACTTTAATGTCTCTGTGCGGCACTGCCCGTTTCTCGGGATGTAACCTTATTTGAATTTGGACATTGATCGGCAGAGCTTCACTACCTGGTTCGTGTTGTCGTGACTCTCTTGCTGTGGCCAGCCCGCTGCCATAGACGAAGTTCGTTATTTCGACGAATCTGGTTACTTAATCTTAAAATTGGCTAGATCAGTTTGTTAAACAGAATCTCCGTATTGTCTGTGATCAATGAAATCCACATATAGCCTTCTCTCAGTGGCTACTGTCTTCTGCATCTCATGATGCAGCCGTCGATTTAATATACACAAATCAGCGCAACGGATGAGGCTAACAGTTGCAGAGCTAGTAGCATACAAATTCATACACAAAGCAATTATTTTGCAATCGAAACACTATCCTAGGTAGTTGGCTATATCTCAGGTATGCCTCCTAATCTATCAGCGGGCACCTTCTCCATCTCGATCACATCCACCTTGTCGCTAACCCTGTGTTCCAGCACGTAGTTACGGAATTGTCTAGTCGGTATCTTTTTGTCAAACATTTCGTTAATTTCCTCCAAACTCCGTCCTTTCATCTCCGGAACACAGAAATAAGCAAAGAAGAATGAGCATATAGCTAGAGCTCCGAATATGAAGCCCACCTTGCCCCCAAATTTGCGTATGGAGCATTGAGTAGATACGGAGTAAAAAATGAAAAGAGAAAGCTATGATACAAAATTAGCAATTAAGTTCTCTATAATGGAGGATAGTTCATAGTAAACTTACTTCGTCACAACATTGACAATGGAAGCAACTCTTTGGGTCTTGTCACGTAATCGCGACGCCGGAAGTTCCGTCGTAACGATGTAATTCATGGGGTCCCAGCTGAAGCACAAACTGGCCGATGACAGAGCCGTAGCAGCCACTATCACTTGTTTTTGAACAAGCGAGGGATTCGCCGACGTTCCGATGCCTCCCATGGTGAATAGCCAGATCACCTGGAGAACTGAGCCCGTCATGAGGATTGGACGACGACCAACCTTGTCTGTAATCGAGATTCCGATCAGACAACAGGTGAAGTTGATGCACGAGCTCATGATGGAATAATTAAAGGGATTGATAGAGCCGATGGATTGGACAAAGAGCGTCCCATATGCGGCGGTGAATGGGGATCCTGTGGCTTGGATGAAGAAGTTCATGCCCATGGCAACAAGTGTGCGTCTCCGGTTGGTGCCTCGGAAAAGATCAGAGTATCGCCCTTTATTGTGCTCCTCTACGAGGGAGAGCCTCAATAACTCAAGGTCTTCAAGCGCATTGTAATTTGGGTCGGAGCCGCGGAGTGTTTGCAGGGACCGGAGAGCATCCTCCTCCCTATCCTGAAGTAGTAGCCATCGAGGGGATTCCGGGATGAACCAGACGCATGATGCGACCGTCACTGGGACGAGATAGAAAAGACCCATAGGAATTCTCCATGCTGCATTGCTCGAAAGCCCACTTGTGCCACGGCAGACGCTGTTGATGATGACACCGCCGAGCAGCAAGCTGGTTTGATACGTTCCAACAGCGAAGCCTCGAATGGGTGCAGGGACAATCTCGGCTTGGAATGGAGGACATGTAGAGAGTTCCATGCCGATATATGTATAATTAAGGATGCGACCAGCGAGGACTTGTCCTCTCGTTGTGGCCGAGATGAGCACTGTGGCTGACATCATAGCCCAAAGGGACATGCAAAACATGGACATCCTACGGCCATAGCGAGCACTGATGATGCTTCCGATGTAAAGACCTAAAGTGATGATGGATTAGATACCTTGTGTTCCTGTTGTCATCATGTGTAATAGTGTATGTCGACATACCAACAGCGAAGCCAATGAAGTTGAGGCTGTTCAGAAGAGACAGGTAATAGGTGGGTATGGCATATGTGTTGGTTTTTGGGTTAAAGTCTCCAAATTGCTTCTTATATGCCAGCATCGCTTGACTTGTAGCAATCCCCTGGTTATCAAAGCCATAGTTGAAGGTAGACAAGGCAATCAGAGCGACGGAGAGTGCCAGCCGAGGGGTAAAGTGCCGAGCGAATCGGTTTTCTCGAAGAAATGATAGTGCCATTGTCGAAAGCGCTGAATTCTGAGCTGAAGAACCTGCGACTGTAATTGCAATATTGTCGGATGTTATCGAGTATATATACTCGAACTTAGCCGATGAGCGATCTTCACCCGGGGCATTGAGAAAGAGCAATATCTGCTATTGAGTGATTCAAGCGGCCATCACGTCTTCGCCGAACCATGCTCCGATTGTTCAAAACTACCACGAATGGTACTAGGCCATGCCTCGTTGAGACGACGCAGCTGTCGCCTTACCAGCATTCGGTGATAGCGCCCCGTTGAGATGTAGGTCTGAAGTTGACAAACGAAGCTCGGTGGACTCAATCATGTGAATTGGGAGCTAGAAAATCTTTCCGCGCCTTCAAAAAACTTTCCGCGCGTAAGCAGAATCGGAGCTAATTTAGAGAGAAGAGGCGGTCATCTTTGAAGGCAGCGCTGACTCGCCTTCATACGGTCGCCTAACTCTTAGTCTATGGCGCGATGAATTTAAAACCACACGGGTTGAGAGATTTGAAACGACCCCATTTATTGATTAGTTGTTCACTGGAATCGGAAAACTGAATGATCGAACACGAGTTGGGATGAAGATGTCACGGACAAGAAAGATCGGCGGTGCTGGTTTACATCTTGCATCCCACCCACTCTCCCATCTAATGTCAGGTACACACGATGCCAGGCACGAGATTCAATCACATCTCATCGTCTCGCATCCCCGCATCAGATTCTCCACAGTGCTGGGGTCTAACGCCCCCACAGGACGTGGCAACAGACTAGCATCAAACTCAATATCGTAGCCAAGATGAAGCCAAGTGAAGCTGGAGCCACCAGATTCTTCGCATCTTGCACCTCCTTGTGATGAATACGACCCGAATTCGGACTTAAAGATGGCTCGGGACAGGGCCTGTGATGCATGTGCAGCTCGAAAGGTGAGATGTGATCGGGGGTTGCCATGTAAACGATGCCAGAGCCTCTCTATCCAATGCGTGGCCGAGAGGAGGAAGCTGAAGGCCGGCCCGAAGGGGCCCTGGGCACAAAGGAAACGGGAAGCTCTTTTAAATAATAAATCGGCAATGGAAGCGACGATGATTAATAGAAAAGCCCCAATTCCCGTGTCCGATGGCGATACTCATTCACAGTCGTCAAATCAGCCTCACATCTACCCTGGCATGAATCGCGTGCCGTCTTCCGCTTTTGAACATTATCTTGGCCTTTATCAGCAAGCTCTATATCCCGTTTGGCCCGTTGTCAACATAGAGACTCTCCTCAACCGACTCCGGGACTCCACCGACATCGAAGCATATGCCCTCGCCGCAGCGGTCAGTGCAGTCACAATAGCACAACTCAAGCCTGCATCCCATGAAGCACTTGGCCGCTTTGGGGGTGATGATGGTGCATTCATGGCTTCCGAATCCTCAAGAGCGAGGCATGAGCTGGATTACATGGAACATCCGTCCATCAGCGTTTTACTAACTTCATTCTTCTTACACGTATCATATGCAAATCGCGGCCATATTCGAAAGGGAGCCATGCTGCTACGAGAAGCAATCACATTTGCGCAGATGCTGAGCCTCGATAAGGCGGGTCATTATGCAAACCTCCCTAAACTTGAGGCTCAGCGGCACTTGCGCACAATCTGGTTATTATTTGTAACGGAAAGGNNNATAGAGGCTCCTATTCTAACCCGACACATGTTTGAAGGCGGC
>JARWZN010000003.1:2017832-2077316 GCA_030015385.1 Trichoderma sp. BMH-0061
CAGATGATACACTCCAGAGGTCATACTACACGATTTGACTTTCCAAGGATACTACAGCTTGATCCTGATTTACCTGAACTTGAAGTGGATGAGAATCCNCCGATTCTATTCGCCTTCATCAGTCTGAGCAAACTTTTCCAGAGCTTTGCCAATGCTATGGATGGCGACGGCTCTTCGCAAACACACGAGTATTTTGCCTCCATGCATGCTCGCCTAAGGGGAGTTCAGCAAGCGTCGTGGAATTCCACCGACCTGCAGAGAGCAGATTTTCTCCTGACACAACAGTGGATGAGAGTCGTTTTGTGGAAAACATCCATGTATTACATCAATCTTCTGCCCAATGCAGCAGATGAAGGCCTCAGCTTGTCTTTCCCGGATCAGATCGCGCGAAATGTCGTTCAGAACATTGACAGGTTTCCTCGGTCTGTCATTGAAGCACACGGCCTCGGGATGGTATGTAATAATTGGCTCGGCTTCGGGNNNTTTGCGACTAACGTGATCTTCTCTNNNGAAATGAAGTTGTTTGAAGTAGCAATGTCACTGGCTGACATCCTGCTATGTCTGCCTTCGACGTTTCAGGGCAAGCAGTTGATGAATGTTGGCCCACGAGATGTTTTGAACCGCCTTTCTGAGTTTCTGACATGTTTCCGTGGCGGTGGCGATAATATCAAGCTCCAAATCCTGCATGATAAGATGCAAGAAATTTCGAGCAGCATTGCTCGGCAGCCTCGCCTTCTCGAGGACGAGCAGGAGCAGGAGCCAGAGCCAGAAGTCGATGGCGTCGACTGGACAGACCCGGGAAGATTGGGAAATGCGATCAACGTTATTCCATGCTTCCTCAGAAGGAAATAAGCCCGACTTATGACTGCGTATTTCCTGGTGCCGCCAAGTCAAAGTCAAATCGATCTGGAATCTTCAGCCCTGCATCAATGTGTCCTTGCATCTCCGACAATGATACTCCATCTCGTACCAGCCATGCGTCTTTTGTCACTCGCTGCCAGTCTTCGAGCTCTTTTCGGAATCCCAGCAGAAGCTCTCTGTATTCTGGACGATCCGCCAGGTTCACCACTTCTCTTTCGTCTTCTTGCATGTCATATAGCTCCTCCGGAGGCCGTCGGATGTATGCTTCCAAAGAACGCTCTCCAACTTTCACTGGGAATTGAGAATTGCGGATCCCTTCCCACGACAAAGAGGCGTAGAGATCTGTTGAGAAGGGGAAATCGAGCTTCCATGCTATGTTGCGGTGGTATTTGTAGCGCGATGTGCGCATGAATCGTGTTGGGTAATAGTTTGTTACCTCGTGGAAGGTATGGGACCCAAATACCCTTGTCCAATCGACATGTGTATTAGTTTCATCAATGATTGGAAGAATGGAGCGGCCGAGCCGAGGAGGAGAGGCTGAGGCAGAAGATGTAGCAGAACCGTGTCCTGCCCAGTCGAGGAATGTGGGTAGGAGGTCAATGAAAGAAATAATATTTGGATTCTTCTGGCCAGGTTTTCCTTGAGGGTTCCGTATAATTAAAGGTAATCTCACACCCGCATCGTAAAGGGTTGTCTTTGAATTGAGAAACGGCGGGCCATTGTCGCTCGTCAAAACAACGAGCGTGTCATTGATGAAGCCAGCCTTTTTCAAGGCCCCCATGATTGAGCCAAATCCCCGATCAACTCGGCCGACGGAGCGATAGTACTCAGCCATCTCCTGGCGAACTTCCGGAATGTCATTGAGAAAGCTGGGAACAGTAATCTTTGCAGGATCATAAGTCGCATCTGGACCAGATACGTTCTCATCCCCATTGCCGAATCCACCGCGAGTTGAGTCCCGATGAGGATCCATGAATCCCACCGTCAGAAAGAATGGCCTAGGGTCATTTTTTGCCGATTGAAAGAATAAGTCAGCCTGCTCGGCAACCCAAGAAACGTCTCGGGTTGGGCTTTCTCTTCGCACCTCCCACGGATACACATGGTTGGGGCCGACATGGATTTTTCCAATAATGCCGGTTTGATACCCAAGATCATTGAAGAGCTTGGGAGCAGTGTCAATGTTATCAAAGGTCATGAAATGGTGGTTGGAGTGCTCCAGGCCGTATTGCCCGTTTTGATGCGTGTGAAGACCGGTATAGATGACCGATCGGCTTCCGCTGCAAGATGCTGTACTGGCAAACGCATTGTCAAAGAGCGTGCCTTCAGAGGCTAGCTGGTCAATATTGGGCGTTGATATTGTAGAATCGCCATAGCAGCCAAGGGATTTGCCCATATCGTCTGCTATGACGAGGAGAATGTTCTTCTTCGGCGCCATGATACCGTCGCTGTATCTAACGTCGTGAGTTTACTGTAGTTTCACTATAAGAGTTTGCAAGACCGTAACAAATTATATAGTTGGCCAGCAAAGCAGAAGATGCAAAGCGGGCAACAATTAACCCCATAATCTGGGGGATCCCGATTTTCTATATATATATCGTCATTACAGCGTGGTTCCACCTGAGGCTAAGACAGTGAGAAAACAACATTGGTGGATAGATTTGCGGAAAGTTTTTTTGGAGGTGCCGCAATGATAATCTCCCCCAACCGCCTCTATAATAGCTGCCAAGGGAATAAAAAACATCCCGCTCTATTTCCATTCGGGAGACTTCCGATTGCTAAATTGCAAGCAACTAATTCGTCAACAAAATTGATCGGCATATGCGGCAAAGGCAAAGATGATGTTGCAGACAAATGCCGTGCTTCCTCTTGCATTGCAGCGGTGAGCCAATGAGGTGAATAATTGCCGCATATGCGTGAAGATGGAGCTTCTATGTATGCTGCAATGCTGATGCCGAACATCCAAGTAACATGAAAGCATTGAGTCGATAGTCAGTGCATCTTACGTCTGTGCATTCCAGTCACCCTCAAGGTCGAGATCGACTGGCGCCAGGAATCTCAATGAGAATATCTCGACTCCAAAACATCAAAGCGTAATTGGTTTAGTGGTAAAATTCTCCGTTGCCATCCGAGCAACGTCGGGGAGCCCTGGGTTCGATTCCCAGATTACGCATTACATGGGATTGGATCCTTATCTTTTTGTTCATCCCCGCTCTTATTGATGCCCAAGCACCATCATCTTTTTTACACATCTTGATCACGGCGAAAAAATTATTTTGTCTACGTTTTAATACTCAAAAATCTCTTCTATTCTCTGCGAAGATAGATTCTTTCTTCACGGTATAGCCCTTCACATATGGCATAGGTATATCAACAGCTGCTCAAAAGACGGGATACTTTTTGGTATTGAACATCATATACAGAAAACACACGCATCAGGCAAAGCCCATCATAGCTCACTATCGGTTCCTGCTTGCTGGAGAAAGGAGGGAACAAAGGCTTTCCACAATGGTCCTTTACCAGCCTGCGATCTCTTTTCCTCATAAATGCCCTTAATGACCGGCACAAAGTCCATGAGACCAATCGTTCGCTCTGACTTCTTCCACCCCAGCTCTTCCGGAAATCTTTCTTCCGTCAACCACGTTTCTACTCTTTTCTTGGGGGCACAATATGCTGTTGCTGGAGGAAAGCTCCATCCAGACGGAACATCTCCTTCAATCATCGTCAACAGCAGGAGGCCTGCCTCAGCATATGCAAAGGTCTGTTCCTTCAGAGTCAGCTCTTTGGGAGAAGACAGATCTTCAACGTGTAAGCGAGTCTTTGCAAGCGAAGCAATTGTAATACAGTCAGTGTCGCTGTCTTTTATAAGATGGTGAATTCGATCTTGGGATGCTGTGACATCTACGCTATCAGGATTTGTAACGTCGTCTCGGGTGAGAGAAGCAATGTGCTGTAGTATGCCAGGGCGATTCAAGTCTGTCAAGTTGATGGAAGTTTGGTTCGAAGCTCTGAGAAAGTAATTCGCAACCTGCTTAATGGCCATGGGATCGATATTTACGACTTCGAAGGCTGCATCGGCAAACTGCTGGGCCGAGATATCGCGGCCGTCGTGAGGTCTAGCACCAATTAGCTTCTGATTGATGAGGAATTGGCTCCAATTGGAGAGTGGTCCATACAAATAGCCATGGTTTGCCAGCGTATTCAGCATTGGGCAAGGGCTCCGCAAGTCATTAGGACCAGGAGCTTCCCATGGTCGAAGGCCCTCCGAAGCAGCCGATAAGGCAATCAGGGAAGCAATTGCAATCTTTGAGGCCATTGCGTGGTATCTTTGGGACGAGATTTCAGTGCAGAAACAGATAGATATGCCCGAAACTTGTAAAAAATGCAGACAAACGCCGTACCCCGCATCAATGGCCAGATGAACAGCTATTTATAATGTCCGTTATCTGACATACAGCTGGTGGTGGCAGCGAATCGTATCATCACGTGGCAGCTGCCCGACCATCTTGCAGCCTGACTCCCGTTTGAGATAGCGGGCATTCCCAAAGAAGACGCGCGGTCGTCATAGTGATTATGTGGGATATCTGAAAGAAGCTTCAGGCTATCTTTTAAGGCTGATGGAGGTGGGTGACAAAGCGCTTGGTGGAGGTTTCGGAAGCTTAATGACACCAGCCGAGAACCGAGATTTGACAGCTTGCTGTGATGGCTGCTGCCGGCCGGGTCGGTTGCCGTTTAGAGTAATCCGGAGCTACATTCCGGGCCGTGTATAAGTGAAAGTACCAACACACGGGATCGTGGGATTTGTCTTGGCGAGATGTGGACCATTAAAGGCAGCTTGTTGATGTGTATTGGAGGGTACCGATTGTGACTCTTGGCATCACTCGTTGACAGGTGAGGAGCCATGAATAGATACAAGTACCCGGATGCATTCGGCAGTACTCAATGTAACATCTTGACCATGTGAAGAAACTAACGGCATCTGAATGAGTCGTTTATACAGTTAACAATACTCATTATAGTAGCCGGCCTCAATTAAACCCCACATCCTGTTAGTGTGCAACCGGAACCGTGATCGAAGCCTTCTAATTGTCAGGATACGGGCTGCAATACGTCAACTAGTCACATCAAAGATTACAATTAAATCATGCTTTGAAAGAACATTGCAGCGGTTGAGATTACAACTTTTTTTGTATAACTGTAATTGAGTGAAACAAGTCTTAGCGCACTGAAGGATGCAATGAGGCGCAGTGGGACGGGTAAGCTTCTTTGTAACGACGATCCAGTCCAGTTAACAAGCCGATGAGAAAATTGTTTATCTGACGATCTTCGGTGGCAGTGCTGTATACTAGGAAGGTAGAATCTTATCACTCACGGATGTATCTTATTCAATACGAGATGCTAATTACCTTACTCTTCCGGCCTGGATTAAAGTCTTTTCAATGCCGTCTGTTATCAACTCCATCTCCACGCTGAAACCCATATCGGGTTTAGACAGCTCATAATCAACTAGGATCGCAGCGCCATCCTTGACACATCTAACGCTATCTCTTTGTCACAAGCAAATCGGTTCATCTGGATTCGCATCTCAAAAGTTCCAGCACCGGTGCCGATAATGCCGGTTCCTTGTTGCGATTGCCGGAGTGATTATCGTAATGGGACAAAATTCCAGCATTGCCTCGGCGGAGTTGCGCGCCAGGTAGTTGACCTTCCTGAACCAACCTAGCAGCGCATCACCTCACCACGATTCTTGCCGTGTGATTATGCAGGCATTTGTCTTAGCTTTGCATCGCTCATCGCTGAATGGTCGATATCTGAGTGGTTGGAGAAGGGAATCAAAAGTTCTGCCCATTGTTGGTGAATAGACCGTACAAGGTGAGAGTACAGTATCATCGCAGCGTAGCTCCAACAGACTTTGACTGAGCGGCATGATAGATGGCACCGACCGTGCTTGTAGATGTATAAATTACGCCTAGGTGCACCGCGATGAATGCTGGATTTGCCTCTTTGTAAGTGAGTTGGCGCTCTGATACAATTGTTACACTCTCCATATTGTCAAGATGCGCTTCTCATCTGCCATTCAGGTTGCTGCTCTTGTGGGGTTGACTTCAGGTCGATCAATCCCCGGGGGCCATGTCGTTCACGAGAAGCGCGGGGTCCCGAATCCCAAGTTACACAAACGGGTTTCACCCGATGTTGTACTTCCCATCAGAATAGGCTTGAAGCAGAATGTTAAAGCAATGGAGCAGGCAGAGGATTGGCTGGCGGAAATTTCTCACCCTAGCTCTTCTTTATACGGCAAACATTGGACTCTGGATGAGGTGGTTGAAGCCTTCAAGCCTTCCGATGACGCCGTTGAAATGGTGGCTGCTTGGTTGATCAAGTCGGGTATCTCTAAAGAGAGAATCACTCACAGTGATAACAAGGTGTGGTTGGCCTTTGACGCCACTACTGCAGAAGTCGAGAGCCTGCTGAATACCAAATACTTCCATGATGATCGAGACCGTGCTCTAGTCGCTACTCATGAATATCATCTGCCAGAACATGTGTCAGAACATGTCGATTACATCACCCCCGGCGTAAAGGGTACTCTTATGGACATGGAGCTTCGAAAAAGGGACTTCGATGGGTCACCAGTCGCGCCTCAATTCAAATTCAATCCTCACCGCCGACAACAACAAATTAGACCTTTCCCTAAGCTACCAAAGAAGTCGACACCAGACGATCTTTCAACTTGCGATCAAACCATTACGCCTAAATGCTTGCAAGCGCTTTACAACTTTGAAGCACCTGATCCTCACGCCAAAGTCAGCAAGAACAACTCTCTCGGCGTCTTTGAACAAGGAGATGTTTATTCTCAGCCAGACTTTAATGCATTCTTTGCCGAATACACCCCATACATTCCCAACGGCACTCATCCCGCTTTGGACTCAATCGATGGTGCCAAGGCCCCTGTATCGCAAGGAAACGCTGGTGGTGAAAGCAATCTCGACTTTGAACTCGCATATCCCATCATCTACCCTCAGACTACAACCCTCTTCCAAACCGACGATGCATTCTATGCCCAACAATTCACTGGCGTCTTTAACACCTTTTTCGACGCCCTTGATGGCTCCTACTGTACCTACTCTGCTTTTGGAGAGACGGGCAACGATCCCACGCTGGACCCTGTGTATCCCGATACGACGCACAAAGGTGGCTATACAGGCAAACTCATGTGTGGCGTCTACAAGCCTACCAACGTAATCTCCATCTCATATGGTGTTCAAGAGAGCGATCTCCCCGCAAACTACCAGAAGCGCCAGTGCCAAGAGTTCTTGAAACTTGCTCTACAGGGCGTGTCTGTCTTTGTAGCCAGCGGCGATACAGGAGTGGGCGGTTATCCTGGAGATACTGATGCAGATTTCTACGGTTGTCTACGAGATGACGACGTCTTTTCTCCCACACATCCCAACAGCTGCCCGTGGTTGACAAATGTTGGAGCCACAAAGGTCTACCCAGGAAAGACGGTTCATGATCCTGAGAGTGCTGTGTTTGATCCCAGCCCCTCTTTCAACTACAGCAGTGGTGGTGTAAGTAAAGAATCCGTGAAACAAGCAAATATGGAATATCTACTGATCAATTACGGCTTTTCCAACATCTACCCGATTCCCCAGTACCAACAAAGTGCCGTTGCCAACTACTTCAAGAAATACAACCCGTCATACCCTTACTATGAAAATGGCCAATACCAAAACAGCACGGGCATCTACAACCGGAATGGACGAGGTATCCCCGATGTGGCAGCCAATGGTGATAACATTGCAGTTTGGGTGCAAGGTCAGAAGGGCCTCTCTGGCGGCACATCTGCTTCAGCGCCCATTTTCGCATCGCTCATTAACCGCATTGTCGAAGAGCGCATCAAGATAGGAAAGGGACCTTTGGGACTCATTAACTCAGTGCTGTACGAAAACCCAGGAGTATTAAACGACATCACGAATGGAACCAACCCTGGTTGCGGCACTCTTGGATTCAATGCCACCAAGGGATGGGACCCTGTTACTGGGCTGGGCACACCCAACTATCCCAAGATGCTCGAGTTGTTCTTGAGCTTGCCTTGAAATTATGTATTCTTACTTTATATGAGTAAATAGCAACTAGCAGGGGAAAACTGCGGATAATGTGCACCATGAGCAATGGAACAGTGGCGAGTGACTGACACTATTTCGTGCGGTATCTTTTTAAACATGAGCATCATGTACAGCATTATCTCTTCACTCATAGGCTATGAAGTTAACAGTCCGTAACCGTTCAACCGTGCCTAAAAGCGAATGCGCCCAACCCCAGCTCTTCTAGAATATCATCCTCCCCTCCACCGCTTCCAAGAGTGTGCTTCTTTCTTTGGGCAGCAGGCATTTTTGCAATGACATAATGCTCACCGCCTCGTGTGCCGTAAGACTTAAANNNGAAACAGAGTTGTGTCAGCTTTGCTTGTGCGGATAAAGCAGTCTTNNNACCAAGAAAGCAACATACCTTGCTGGTGAATGTGCCCCTTTTCAGCTTGGAAAGCGATGCTGCCGTGTGTTCTGAAGCTTCGGTCTTGATCTCTTCCAGGATCTTTTCAAATCCAGACGGCCCACCCAAGGTAATATCTGCAGCCTCAGCCTGTTGAACAACGTAAAAGACCCAATCAATGTTATCATCGAAGCCATAGTCGCTGCGGCCCATCGTCCATGCATATTTTATGAGAAGAGACAGTACAATTGGAATGTTGGGAAATTTGGAATCTTTAGTGAAAAGACCCTTTTTCTGAAGCTCGTCAATGGCTGCAATTATCATGGATCCAAAGAGCTCCAAAATTAGCTGACACCGTTCGCCATCGTCGCACACTTTNNNCACAGCGCAGTCAGTAAACATACTCTGGGTCCAGTGCCGCATAGAAAAGAAGATTAACTCACTTTCAAATTCGGCGTTTCCGCTATTTAGAAGCCATGCAAGTCCTTCAATCTCTCGCCACACGTCCAAAGGTTCATGGTTCTTGGACTTGAGAACCTTTTCGAACTGCACAAANNNGCCAGCAGTTAGCCANNNAGATTTGGATGTTGTTCCAGGGTGGCTCACCATATTCTCCAGTACTTCGATGACTCCATACCAGCTGAAGTCATTGTAGATGTACATAGAGTAGTCGTCCTGGTTTCGCTTGCAGATTTCTTGACTCCACCATCTATACCGCTCAAAGCCACCCAGAGAAATAACCCAGAGATGCTCTGGGTGTTGAGAAGCAAGCTTTCCCATGCGTTTGCGAAGGGCCTCCTTTTCTGTATCAGCTTCCTTATTCTTGCTCTTTTTGTCCGCAGAGCTCTCTTTGTTTCCGCTACCTCTCACTTCGTCATCGTCATCTTCATCTTCTTCGCCATCTTCGTTATCTTTATCTTCGTCTTCGTCTTCGTCTTCTTCGCCATCTTCGTCTCCGTCATTGGAGTCTCTTTCACCCGCTGGCGGGTTCATACAGATGAAATCTTCTAGGGCGTTTGCATCATATCCTTCGAGAGGCGAATCATCTTTAAACGCCTCTTCTCTCATCTTCCATTGTTTTGCATTCAAGCCAAGAGCCTTTTTATTTGATTCAAGCCAAAGACCGTTCGTCTCCCACCATCTCCTGTATGAGAGAGTGAGCTCACGATCTGGCGTAGCATCTATTGTGTACACCCATCTAGGGGGTAGAAGCAGCTTTTCAATGACTTTGAGGCATTCGTTTGGCAGGACTTGCGGGATCATAAGCTCTCCATTCGGTCCCAACGGTATGTTGTAGCGTTTTCCAACGGGATTATCCGAAGGTTGTGAGGGCGGCGCTGCTGCTGCTACCGCCTGCGCTGTTCCACTGGAAGAAGTTGCCTTGGAAGCGGAAGCCTTCTTTGTAGAAGTAGCAGCAGCTTTCTTGGTAGAAGCAGAAGCTTTCTTGGTGGAAGTTGCAGCCCTTTTAGCTGGAGGTTTGCTGGCGTCACCGACGTCGTATGTATAGGCGGCTCTAGAGCGTTTCATGATGAGTGCAGGGCAAATAGAAACTCAATGTCTGTGGAAATGAAAGAAGAAATTCGAAAGTTCAAAACCTGAAGTATTCTCAATTTAATCCTCGTTCGCTCCGTTGCTGATTGAGTTGCTTTGGCATCTGGAAACTTGACGTCAATTGCCGATCGGTGTTTACTCGTGATGTCACTTGAGACGCGAAACTACGGTGAAAGACGCGTCTCACTTTAAAAGCAACACAGTGTATATTGTTTCATTAAAACTGTATTACGCTATCAATTTTCCCCACCATCACTTTCAGCCATTTCGCAACCAAATAATCTATGAGAATGAAGACGCAAGCGGGCTATGTCCGTATACATTGTTAAAAAAAAAGTCAATATCAATCAAAGCCGGTTAGACATCACAAGAACCCTGTATGATGAGTTTCCAAATTTTCGGCTAGAAGAAAGAAAAAAAGTCTATACAATCTATTGTCTGTCTATAATATACCACTCCAGGTTATCTCATGCAAGGCTCCTTACATACCTAGGTAGGCATAATATGTGGTGAGGTCTGTATATACCTCGGGATGAGTTCCGTCGTAAAGATCAATGCCACACGAGTGCGCGTGCATTATTTCGCTGCATTCTCTTGGAAAGAAGATGACTTTCGCAAAGATGCTCCAACGCGATTAAACATGATTGGCATTGAGATGAGTCCCAAAGTGACAAACCCCAACAGCGAGTTTCCCCAGCCATATCCAAGCGCTTTATACATTGGTGGACCAGCAAGAGGTAAAAGTGCACCGGCAAAGGATCGAGTTACGGTGATTGCCGCAATACCCGAAGCTGCATAGCGTGGGAAACAGTCGATAACGTAGGTTTGCAAAGTCCCGAATATTCCAATCATGCCAAAGGCGAATGGAAACAAGCCTATAATTGGCACAATCCAGTGAGTCTGTGCCTTGACGGACCAGCCATACCAGAAGAAAGATATCGGGACAAAAAATGAAAAGGGTATGGTAAGAGGGAGGCGCATTTCGGGCTCAAAGACACCATTGTTGCGAGCTTTGAGCTTAATAAGGACTCTATCACTCAATAGACCAAATGCTACTTGGCCAGCAACGAATCCCATTCCCAATCCAATGTAGGATAGGCCGCTGATCTGCTCACTCCAGTGATACACGTTCTGGAAGACTTCTGTGACAGTCGTGAAAAGGAGATACAGACAGCCGTATATGACGGCGATATAAATCGCCACAACCGCAACGATGGGGGATCGAAACAGTAGTTGGAAAGGCGTCGTTATTCGATGGATAAAATGCGCCGTCTTACTCTTCTGGTTGCTAGAATCATCATAGTAACTGCGCAGCTCGGGACGGTTAAGTTCTTTCCTCAAGCGGTCTGTTTTACGCTGGATAATGATGACTGGGTTCGTTTCACGGTTGAAGATCATCACAAATAGCGTAAAGGTGCCGCCTACGATGACCAAAACCCAGAAAACCTATGTTGCCAATCAGTACGGACTGGTCATAAGAGAATAAAGTGATGCTCAAGAGGAAATGTAGCCGCTTACCCATCTCCATCCGGCGCCCTGGGCAATAAATCCGCCACAAATAGGACCTAATACAGGCCCAAAAAGTGGTCCAGCGGAAAATATAGCCATAGCGACTCCTCGCTGTTCTGGCTCAAAGAGATCTGAAACAACGCCGCCCCCAATTGTAAGGCACGCAGATCCTCCTATTCCTGTAAGAAGACGGAAGACAATAATCGAGTCAAAGTTGGGCGCAAGAGCGCACCCAATCTGAAATAGAACAAAAAAAGATGTTGCGATGCTGAGAATGATTCGACGTCCGTATATTTCGCTGAGTGGTGATAGAAACAATGGACCAAACTACTGGCTTGTAAGCTTCCTAGAAATACCAGGCAATATGTCTGTTGTGCTTACCCCGTAGCCAAACAAGTATGCCGTTACGCCTAAAGATCTCACTGTTGTTGACGTTTCGTTGAACTCTTCTGCTGCATTTGCTACAGCCGGGGCAAAGATTGATGAAGCTAGAGGACTATAAAAGGTTTGAGTTATCGTGCTGGCGAAACTGCTGATGTTGTGATGTACAGCCATACCTAATCAATGTGATACCGCTGACGAGTGAGAGGAGGAACCATTTTCTAAGCGGAGGATAGTTTCTGTCCGTGATTTCAAATATTAGCCTATTTCTCATTCATTGTTTGAAGCTGAGCGAAGTATGCCTTACCTTGGGTTCAATGGGTCCTCTTCATGTTCCCATGCGATAATACCCTTTTCCAGATCAGTGACAGGATAGATTTCTCTTTTCGTCTCTTGCTGCTGTATTTCTTTTTAGCATTGGAGATACTGCTTGTACAGACTGACTCTTACCTTTTCAGTATCCTTCTGCTCTGATTGATCTGACCGATCTGATTGCTCTGCTTGCTCTGATTCCTTGACTGACATATCGAAAAATGCCTGTTGTGCTGTACGGTCTGTATGCAATATTGGGTATGTGTACTTGAATCATGGATTATTTGGAATTCAAGGCAACCTGAACGAATGCCGCTTCACAGATAAACACTCTGAAAGTGTGATTGAATGCTGGATTTGATAGAGTCATGGTTCATGCAGTGGCAAATGCTTTTATAGAAAGCTACGCAATGGAAAATATGATTACTTTACAACCTGTTTTTACCATGTTATTCGGACCATTCTACCAATCTCCGTCCAAGCCGTTTATGAGGTTAGCGTACTTCGTTTCGAAGCCCCTTGCTGTTATAATTCGGTGTGGCGTACTGTCCAACAAATGCATCACCAGACGACAAGTCAGATCGGTGCCGATTCGGCAGTCAGAAAAGAGCGGGTACGTGGGGGCGAGAGTTTCCATTCCAGCTTGGAGATCGTCCTTCTAGAGCATCTGGTTGGACGATGTCTTCCGTAAAAGAGGCTAGACTCCGAATGAAGAGCTCCGAAAGTCCGCAATTTCGATTAGCTAGCTATGGTACCCAATGAGAGCATCACAGGCTTTCTCTCAAGGTGCTAGAACATGCAACTGTCATCTGTTGGAAAGATTCTTCTGAATGGCTGATTTGATCACCGATTAGACTGCTGTGCCAGTTTATAATGCCACAGTTGAGTCATCAAAAAAGTGAAGGATCACTGCGGATGGCAGCGACCAAGATTGGCACAGCCACGGCATATGTTCCACCAGCCCGAGATTCAAGCTCATAATGTCGTCTAAGGATGGTAGCCACGCGACATCATCGCAGAGCGTCCAGCCAGTTGCGCCTTCGCCTGCTCTATCAGAACAACCCAATCAAACCGGATGCGGCAGCAAAGACAAATATCTTTTCCAGCCACCTATAACTGTCGATCTCCCTCAAATGTCTAGAGAAGAGCACAGGGTTGAATGGAAGAGAATCTCATGCGATTTTTGTCGCAGACGCAAGGTCAAATGCGACAAGAGAGATCCATGTGGCCAATGTAGCATATCATTCCGAGGTATGGCGAATGAGTTTTCGAGCCTGGCTCGGNNNAGTAAAACTGACAGCCTTGCAGATTGTGTATATTCGGAGCGTTCAAAGCGTGCTGTCAAAAGGCCTAAACATTCATCTTCTCAGCTAGATGCAATGGAAAAAAGACTGAAAGTCGTTGAATCCAATCAATTCTACCCTTCCCCGGCAATCGATGTTACAACAATAATTCCATCTTCTACCCTACCGCCACCGATCAAAGCTCCGTTACATATCAATCCCAAAACTGGCACCCCCAAGAAGACCGACTCCGAAGAAATTGGGAAGTGTACAACGGCTCATCATTTTATCGAGCATGGCGAAATAGAATTCCATGGCACGTCCGCTGACAGGACATTCATGGAAGGACTAATCGAAAAGCTCGGGGACAGCTCCATGACCCATCAAAGGATTCCCGTCGATGGGTCTGTACCAGGTCTATTCCAAGGCGATGCGCGATGCCTTGATGAGGTTCCCTTACCAGGAAGAGACCACGCGGTGAAACTGGTGGAGGCTGCCTTCGACGCGCAAGTGCTGCTGCATATAGTCCATCGACCAAGCTTTGACTTCTCCTTCAACATGATCTACTCACTTGAACCACGTGAATATAGCTTGAAAGAAAGAAGATTCTTACCACTTCTCTACGCAGTACTTGCCTATGGAAGCCTGTTTGTCGATCCATTTGCAGAGAGATTAGAGTACGAAGAGGTGATTACAAGAGCGTACATATCCCTCAACCATACTCGTATGACCAACATGTACNNNCTTTTCAAGTCTCGATACTTCATCAAAAGCAAGCAGTTGCAAGATATAGCAAGCTGCAATGACCTTGTTTCTATGCAGGCCATTGTGTTCAAAAACCTTTTTCTTATATATACCACCCGAACTCCGTTCTGTTATACTTATCTTTGTACCTCTATGTCGGTTGCCCTACGCATGGGACTTCATAGATCCTTAAACAACACTCAAGATTTGATATCTCGAGAGATAAGTAAAAGAGTCTTTTGGGCTTTGAAACTTCTCTCTTCCGAAGTCGCCACGTGCGTTGGGCTTCCGACCTTGGTAAATGATGACGATTTGGACCAAGAACTACCCTTGGAGTTGAATGATGCCTATATATACAAGGGCAAAACCACAATGCAACCTCCAAATGAAGTGTGCTACTCATCTGGGTTGATTTGCTATTCTCGGTTACACAACATCCTTCACAAGGTACTGAAAGATATCTACCCTCGGAAAGGCCGAGCCAGCGCTGAGGTGTGTGGATCGATGAACTACACTGTCAGAGTGGATAAAATCCATGAAATCGAGCAAGAATTAGAGAAGTGGGCAACAATGATACCCTTGGGCTACCGACTAGGAACGTATTACCAAGGGCCCGCCATACAGCGGNNNGTGAGGCTCTGCTTTATTGAGAAACCATGGCATTTGCTGACCACCTGCCGANNNACCCCTATTAGAGCCCAGTTCGTTCTCGCGCTGACATATTCCTACATACAACTCCGCCTCTACCGACCATTTCTGCACTATGACATCGAAACTGCTGATTATACGAAAACTCGGCATAATCTAAGCGTATCTCCCTGCGCGTCTGCTTGTATCCAAGCCTGTCACAACATCATCGAACTGTGCGAAGATATGTGCAGATGGGGGTTGCTTACAGAAGCCAGTTGGCCGGCAATTCGATTCTTGACCAGCTGCATGCTCACTCTACTTTACATAACGATTATGCATCAAGATTCGTACGAGGAAGACACGTTGTTTAAGTCCCTGGCTACGGGAAGAAAACTTCTTCATATTATGGAGAAGCGCAGCTATCAGTCTCGACGAAGCAACACCATCTTCAAGGCAAGACGATGAATCTTTTTCTTTGCTCAGTGGATTTGCTAACCAGATCATGCAGATTATTATTTCCAGTCTCTCCATCAAGTATGACCACATTCGAGAAAAGCTTATGAAGTATGAGATGGATGCCCCCATTGTTCGGCAATGCGATTTGTCTTCTGTTAGCGGTGTATCTACCGCCTTACTTGGAGAAAAGATATTTACGCTATCGTCTAAGACGTATTTCAAAGACCGCGGTCCCAAGCCACACAAACAAAATGGCCTAAAGAATGACTCGACACATCTGCCACAGTTACAAAGCATCTATGGAGAGCTGAAAGGAGCAGCTTCGCTACAGTCACGTATACTCCTAGATGAAACTGGCCAGAGAAGCGAACAAAATCTTTATATACCAACCTCAGACGCACGTAATGTTTTACTAAAGACCGAAGATTCTCCAGTTCAGGGCTCTTCGGAACCTTCTAGTGCGCCGACAAGTTTCGTTGCTTCTGTACCGACACCTACACAAGGAAGCTCCCTGGTGGCTGAGCCGACGATAGGGTTACACCAAGAGCAATTGAATGGGTCATGGATGCACGCCCTTGGATCGATGAATTATTCTGGGAATGTATATAGCCCTGTGAAAGGCCTAATTGGGGGCACGACTCCACCTATGGACGATATCAACGAGTTCTCGGATATCTGGGACTGGTTTTGACAACTTGATAAAGCAAATGTATAAGTCTTTACAAGAGATACCCACGTTAATTGATGTGTACTAAAAACAGCAGGTGCACAGAGAACGTTGATTATTAAACAACTGATACGCAGAGGGTATCGATTATTAAACAAGTTGGCATTACGTTATTACTAGGAGTTTCCAGGGGTATATATTCGTTGTTAAAGGTAGGATTCTGGCCGGAAATGATGGCGGTGGAAAGAAATGTCTGAAAAGAGTAGGAGCATGGAGTACATTTGGAGAACTAAAAGGGATCTGTTAAAAAAGCACTTAAGCCAGTTCATAACTGGTGGCTTCACCGCAATTTTTACCGCCAATAGGATTCTTTGCTTTTTCTCTTTTGGTCAATTTTTCCCCAATGAGATTCTTCCCTGTACTTAATCATCCCAACAGGGGGATACGATTCGAAAGCGGAAACACCCTGCCGAAATCGAAACGATTTTCAACCAATACTCTGAGAAGTAGGTTAGGATAAAATGGCCAATACGAAAATTAACGCAATCGCTAAGCTACTTATAGAAAGACTATAAAAATACGATCAAGTTGCCGAAGCACTCAGCTTCAGAACCTTCTACAAGCAGCCTAGTTGTAATTATTCTTTACGAAAACGAACACAATTGTGCAAGCAAAGAGTTGAATACGCAGCTGGTGAGAAGTCGTCCGATATCTTAGAGGCCCCTATTAGTCCGCCTCACGATAGTTGATGTTGTCTAATATAAATAGGTCGTCTGTGTCTCTTTCAATTACTTCTGAGATCAAGTTAAGTTGGAGTGCCATGCCTTCAGTGGGTCTTTCTCGGTCTTTATATCTTCAATTTCTGTTTACAAACACCTATTTCAAAATCACAAGTCTTGAACACAATGGCAAAGTTTTTGAAGGCGTTAACGCTTCTTGCTGCAGTGATGCTTCCAGCTCAGACCGGAGCGAGCTTCGTGGACAACTGCACCACGTTTGACTCAAACTTATGGAGCAAGGCCGACTGGGCGCAGGGGCTGGGTTCTGTGCAGTCTGCCAATGTGAATCCAAGCGGTGGAGGCGTGCTGAACTTTGAGATTCCTGCGGGAACTCATAATGGAGGAGAGATTAGATCGAAGGCGCAGTACTCCTTCGGCCAAGTCGCTGCGAATTTCAAGGTTCCAAATCTACCTGGAATTATCTCGAGTATTTTCATGTACCAGGGAACCTCCACTAGCGATGAGATTGACATCGAAGTATATCTGAACAAAGGCAAATGGGAGATTGCGTTCACAATTTACCGTCTGGGAGTCAAGGAATGGGTTCATCCATATTACCCAACCTGGGACCCAAGCGCCGGATACAATGACTATATGATTGACTATCAAGAGGCTGCTATTTCATTCTACATCAATGGTGCATTGGAAGCTCAATTTCATACACCATCGCAGCAACCCATTCATCCTATGAACATTCAGCTCAACGCCTGGTACCCGGAGTGGTTGAACGGTCCCCTCGCGGCATCTACTGAATTCTTTCAAGTCAACCAAATATCTTACACGCAGTCTTGAATGGGATGTGAGGAAGAGCTGTGAGTTTTCAGCATTGAAGGGATGGGGATACTGATATACTCTCGATGTATATAGCTTGCACACAAAAATTCGATCCGAGTTGTGCTGTTAATCATTGTTCAATTTTGCGTTATCTACTTATCGAATGAAACTTATCGTTACTCAAACTGCCTATTTAAACTACCTGAACGCTGTACAAGTTGAATAGGTGGAAAATGGCATAGCTCTCAAAGATGACGACCAGAAAGGACAAGTGGGGAAGGACCTTGTACTGGAAACCCAATATTAGGCGTGCAGTTCTCTGGCAGTCATCTTTATAGTTGTCGCACGTATTGAACGATAGGGGATTGAGAGCATTGACAGATTACGAAGTGGAGACACAGCATTGATATAATAAGTTGCTTTCTAATTAGCATTTGCATCTACGATACGTGGGAAAAGCGACTGATATATCCACCAAGGCATTTTGGTTTCTTTGTCTTGACATGTCATGTCCCTGTAACTGTTTATTATTGCACTACCGAAAATAACTCGGGCGTAGCAGTACGGCCGCTAGTAGTGAAAGGAACGAATAGCAGAGAGATATATTCCATGAGTTGGTCAGACGCTGTCGTAAGAAATGATAGAAGTAGGAATAGCTTAGCCCTATGAACGTTCTGGCAGGCATCGAACTTATAAAATGATGCGACATTCCTAAACCAGTAATGAGCGACGGCTGATACAAAGCTGTCCATGCTGCTCATCTCACAACCCCGCCTTATATCGGCCTGATAGTGTGGAGAGCTGACTTCAATACGAGTGAAATCATAGGATCAATCCCATCCTTCCGGGCACAGCCTAAATGCAAGCTGGTTATGCATGAAAATTCAAGTGCTAATGCCGGGCAGCGGCAGGCTCCACTCTCCGCGCAAAGCTCCAAGTTGCCCGTCTCACTGCTCTGTGTTGACATATATGTGACGGATCTTATGATATATCCTACGGGACATAGAACAGGCATCGGATATTCCTTACTCCACTATCTTACGACTATTCTCTAGTTATAAATGTAGCTGCTTTCCCGTAAAAAGAGTCAGCTGTATCGAGAAGAGGTGTGGTACGGGATACAAGTCGTGAAACCCGCAGTAAAACATTGAGAATTTTCGTGTCATCATGGTACGCCATCTTTTGCTTGTTACCTGCGCAGCAGGCTTCAGCCTTGCCTCAAGGGTTGTAAAGCGCCAATCTCAGACTGCTACTATAAATCTGAGTCACATGCAAGGAGCACCCCAGCACTTTGCGTCTGGATTCCTCTACGGCATCCCGGATACCCCAAATCAGATTCCCGCACACTTCTACAGCGAAATTGCATTCAATTATGGAAGAGCTGGAGGCGCTCAACTCCCGGCCAAGGGTTATATGGATGGTGTAGATCAGTATCGGGTATGTCAACCGCTCCTACAAGCTCGATTATTGTTAACGATATGTCCTCGTTTCGCTTCCATGTTATCCAATTATAATACTTGCCGCCAATTTGGTGCCGAGTTTATTATCCTCCTTCATGATTTATGGGGGGCAGATGGATCAGAATCTCAGTCCGACCTCTTCCCAGGGGATAATGGAGATTGGAGTACATGGGACAGCTTCCTCAACCAGGTTGTCTCTGATATGCGAGCCAATAATATGACGACTGCTATCAACGTAGATATCTGGAATGAAGCGGATGGTGGTGGCTTCTGGCTCCGAGACCGAAGTCAATTCATGGACATGTACGCCAGGACGCATAATACGCTGCGGNNNGTCTATAAGGTGCTCGGAATCTATGATGAGTTCTCTGGAGTGACCAGAAAAAGGAGTATTCTTCCCGAGGCGCAAATATTCGGACCTACGTTTACAGGACAACCGGACCCAAATAATGTCTGGTGGACTGATTGGTTGAGCATGATTGGATCACAAAATGTGATTCCCGATACGTATTGTTGGCATTTAATTCGTCAATCAGGAGGATCTGGTGGCGACGATATCACATTCTCAAGAGGCGTCTTTGAGCAATTGCTGCAACAATTTGGTCTTCCAGACCGTCCAATCAATATTGATGAATACGGCGTACGATCTTTCACTCCATTGGTATTGAGAACTGGCNNNCAAACAAAACTTTCTCCTGAAGAGCAAGTTCCAGCCAGTTCGGCTTGGTTTATGGCCCGTTTTGAGCGCAACAATATCCACGGCCTTAGATCTGTTTGGACGGGTGGTCCATCCTTGCACGACTTCATGACCGATTTATTGGGAAGGACGGGTGATGGCGTTTACTTTCCCGCTGGCGAATGGCAAGTGTACAGATATTACGGCACAAACATGACTGGCAACCGGGTAGAATCGACTCCATCCGCCGACGGCTTCTTTGATGTATACGCGACTGCAAGCGATCGAGTGAGAATCCTTGGCTCAGCCCATACGGAAACCGGATCTTACACTATCAACGTGGATGGAATGGCCGATTTTGGCTTTGATACTCATGGCACGGTCAACGTTCAAACGCGAGAATTTCCATTTGCCGGCCTTCGCGGAGAGGTAGATGGGCCAATTGATCATGGCGTCACTCAGATATCATTTCAAAACAACCAGCTGGTCATACCGGCTACAATTGCAGTAAACACCAGCGCCTACGCCTGGGAGGTTTTCCGCATTTGAAGAAGAGTCGCTATGAAGCATTGGAGTCGTACTCGCTCAATAGCGATGCAGCCAGCCTTCCATAGTTTTATGCCAATATATCATTATGTGTCTTAGTGTCTAACACAGTTAGCGAGACTTAACGTATCACTCTGGTAATGCAATGCCAAATCGGTCTTACATCACGATAATGGCAGTATGCTTTGCTAATCCGGTGTGCAATTAGATCATGGGCTTTTAAACAACTTTATTATTTGCTCTATCAAGATCTATGCAGCGTCGCGCTGACATATGCAGTGATACCTTAGCCTATGCTTACCTCGGAGAGCGACACATTATGCCTTGGACTAACAAAAACTTAAATCTAAGTGTGTCTGCAAACAATAAAGTTGACCAATAAGTGCCAAGCAAAATAACAGATGAGGCAGTTGACATATATGGCTTATTGATCTTGTTTACACTAAACACAAGTTTTATAGCCTTCAAGCTCATGATCGTCGCCCTTACAAGCGCCAATTATCCTCACAGCCCATTCTTAGACAAGAAACCAAATATCACCTGGTAACCTGCTGTCGCATTGAGAGACAGTTCAACGACGTGTCCGGTATTAGGCTGGAGGTAGACGTCAAGGTCCTTGACATTGGGGTACAAGCCGTGAAGCAGATTCAGATCAAAAGTGCCTGCGCATTGACCTTCGCAAAAGGCGAAATCATTTTCACCAACAAAGAACTGTATTTATGCGTTAGCCAGAAGGGTAACACTTTGAGCACGTTTGAGACATNNGGGTAAGGCTTACCTGAAGAGGTCCAGTAAAATTGGCTACAGTATCTCCGACCCCAGTTCCCAGTGTCAAGACTTCTCCAACTCCTAGACTTGACTGGATTTCTTCGTTCCAATAGGTTAATACTTGAGGGTCCAAAGTTTCCTTCTTAAAACTATCCGCTTGGAAAGCGGTAATACTACCAAAGGCCAAGTAGCCGCTCGTGCGATTTTCGAATAGCGCAGGGTTATGCTCAGGAGCATATGACAGATCGGCGATTTCGACCTTGAGGCCGGCAAACTCATTGTCGATCAAGAAGCCAGTGAGGATGGCGCCAGCACTGAGGGAGCCGTATCGTGCAAGGAACCAGTTGGTGACAATTGACCCATAAGAATGACCCACGTGCACGACCTGTTGGGCTGTATAATCTGTTATGCTACTGCTTCCTCCAGTCTTCTCAGAGGCGGTAACGATTGTGCCATTTAGAGCGCGCTCTGTCAGAGCACGAAGAACTTCTCCTTGAAGAGGAACTTGGAGGTAATCATATGCATCTGGAAGAGATGACAGACCGGCACCAAGACGATCATAAGCCAAGACAGCGTAGCCTTGGTCCAATGCAGCTTTCACAAACGAAAGGTCATCCCGTCTATAAGTGGGATCGAACAAACTATATCCAGCCCGTGAGTCATGGTATGCACTCACAAGATGAAGACANNNTGCAACATGACTTACCCCTTTGTANAAGCCAACGCCATGAGACGCAATCAGGAGAGTATTCTCACCATTCCGCGGAGTTGACGGAATGCAAAAGTGACCGCTTATTTCGAAGTCTCCACCAACCGCGATATCGCCGCCGGAAATTTCGGCGATAGTCAGAGCATCCCACCGACGCAGATTNNNCAAATGAAGNNNGCCAACNNNGTTCAGTAGAGCCGTCGGNNNAGGTATCTCATACTCTCTACTTAGAGTAAATTCGACTGCGTCGACACTGCTATCAACCTTCACGGTGTTGAACTTTGTGTTGTTGGCATGCGCAGTAACAGGAATTAAGAGCTCAACACAGTTAGAAGCGGAAGCCAAAGCCGAGCCACATGCGGCGATGAGAGCCAAAGGCCCAAGAGACTTAGAAGTAGAGGGCACCATTGTGTATAGTTCCTACAGATAGTATTCGATTGAGTATGTAGGTAGAATGGGCTTGAGCAATGGAACAACTGCGATGTCTTTATACCTTTTCTAACACTCCCTATGACGAACAGTTAATGGCACATGTGATAATCAACTCAACATATTTTGTAATCCAATACATCATGCCTCCTTTTCAAATTGTGATATTGAGCCACATTGTAAGCACATTTACATCTCGCTTTGCCTATTGCAGTACGCATTTCGACCAGGTGAGTATACAAGTGCTTACGTGCTGAGGGTAGATGCGGTAACTGCAAGGATTACAAGGTGCTTTAACATCAACCCGTATCGCAGGCAGGGATCTATTAATACGGAGATGCTTCCGTCATGTCATTTCTTGAAGCTATGCATTCTGCCTGATGTGTTGCATCCTAGTAAACCGCGGACTTCGCAGCCGGCTCACCCGCCATAGCTACAGGAATGATTTTGCCACATTAATAATATGAAGCGGGCGTTGATGTCTAAATCGCGCAAATATTGACTTATTAAGATGCTATGGGGAATAATATCGACAACAATTGACCGTATTTAGCTACCAAGAAGTAGAAGACGAGAGATTCACAAACCAGGCTTCTTCCGAACCCGGATCGCAAAGCATCATATGTGTATCACAAAGACCATCTACTGCCCTTAATGCAAAAGTTGTGTCTTTCAAATACGGCAATTCAATATGCTACAAAAATGGTTTAAGGAAGGTTGTCACAATCTGATCGATAAATGACCGCTAGAATCGGACCTTACATGTAGGTTAGATCCGATCGGCTCCACTCGATCGAACCCAACTATAAAGATATGAGCAATCACAGAAGTAGTAAAGTATGATAGATCGACTTTCACACAAAAAATGGCCCCTGGTAAACATGAGATACAACAAGGTCAAAGCAAATTGTGTTTGATGCAATCATATCTGAGGAGTTTAGTGCGATGGTGATAAAATAGCAGATGCTGCTCCGATTCTAGACGAACCAATGTCCATCCGTTGGATGTAATAATGGTAACCAAAGCTGTAAAATCTATAGGCATGATTATTAATACCTATAGATCAATTCCTCCGTCTGCATGGCCATGAGCACGTCGGTGAAGTCTCCAACGCTTGGATTGTTCTAATATACGGATTAGCTGAGTAATAAAATCCTTCAGTTTCTCCTCATATGTCCATGCCATTCTTATTACAATCTTTCATGAACGCCTTTCGGGTTTCTCTTCTATTCTCGCTGGGATGCATAGGCAGTGGGGGTTGGAGTTGTAGTTGATCCAGACTAGGTTCGAATTCTCGACAGGCTTACCGCTTTTCCACCTAGCTCCAAGGGATCAGTAGTAAAGTATAAAAGTATATAACTATATACATGGTGGAATCCGTCGCCAGATATAGTTCATAGGTACTTCGAAGTCACAGTGACTGGAATCCTTTACAGGCATGATGCACAAAGCTGTGACTAGTAATTCTTATAGTTAAAGCAATTCAGAGCCTTGATTTGGAGACAAGTCCTTGAGCAAAGAATGGATATGACAAAAGAAGTAAAAAGCTTTTAATTTGTGTGAACCAAACATAGTTCGCCACTGGTATCTATCGAATTACAATAATTTATATGCAGTCCAGCCGCCTTATATGCGACGGCATCGCAGCAGTTCCTGTCTATCATCTCGCCTTCCTTCTCACTCTTTCTCTCCCTCGGAAACATAACGTATGCCCTCTTTCACCCGGTGAAAGAATGCTTATCATGATCACTAAGACTCTCAGTCTCAATGTATATTGTGTGCTCTTGGATAATATTTCTAGAGCTGGAGTTTTCGTCTTCCAACCTTTTCCATTTCCCACCAACAACTGTTGTTTTCCCAGTAGCAGTCAGGTTATCCAGCTGCGTTGAAGGAGCGCGGTTGTGACTTCGACCGGTGCCAGACTCGGCGGCGTACCCGTTGCTTTTGTTACCTGAGCGGTTTTTGGATGAGTCGATATACTTGCGGACCAAAATGCGAAGCGCTGGAAGGCAAGCGGCGATGAGAGCAATACCACTTTCGAGGAGGCACCAAAGAGTAATATAACCGCTCCAATCTATGAAATGTCGNNNGACTAGTGGATACAGTCGGAATAAAACAATNNNACTTACACAACGATCTTCTGTGGCCAGGTAGTACTTTAGATACGGTGCTCGGACAATGGTTGCTGTGCTGGCGAGAGCACCGAGTCCAAGAACAAGCATTACAATCATCTTTTGTCGAGAAGACATCTGAAGATTGCGGACGATGAAATAAGGCAAGATCGCACAAGTCCAATCTGTCACAATTCCCACTGCCGTCCAGGCGTAGCCAATGCGAACAACGATCATGAAATCGCCACAGGTACCCAAAAGGGGGTTCCAATACGCTGGGACCGGATGACAGTAGAGAAGAGTAGCGAGAATTCCGATAATGGACATGATGCTGGCTACAAAAAGCATTGCATAGAGTCCCCAGCGATGCCATTTATTCGTGGTGATGCGGTTTAACGTGAACACAACCGAGGCTTTGATGAAAGGCATGGAGAAACCGTATAGCACATTCGAGTACATGGCGTATTCAGCACATCGTATCATGAGGAGCATATTTAGTTTTGAGTCATGAGAACCCAGTCCATAGTAACACGCTTCGATGGCAAATATCGCACTGGACAGAAAAGATCCNNNCGTACACAACAGATTGATCTGGGTAAGTGATTGATCGAATTGAAGTGAACGCAGATTTAGGTGCATCACATCAAGGGCCTCGAACCAAATACTTACATATCCTAGAACGATGAATGTATCTTCCCAACCCCAAGTTCCTGCAGATTTTCCCATCCATGCGCGAACATATATCCTGAGAGCAACGACAATAGTAGACAAAACTGTGAATATCAGAATGATAATCACTAGGGTTAGTGCTAACCCCGTCGGTGCAATTGGAGGCTGCGCATATGCTTGCTGGGAAAGCAACAGTCCCTGTTGCAAAGGCGTAAGAGAAGCCGTAGGTGTTGCCTGAGGAGCCATAGTGACCGTTAACTTGAGTAAAGACACCAGCAACAAACTTGTTGCTGCTGTCAGCTCCTATTTACCATTCATCAAGCCGAAGGACAAAAGAGAGCTGAGAATGGATATACCAGGACATGTGTATACTTAAATTAAACAACATGCAGTGGCGGCCGCACATCTTCTTACCCCTGGGGGCAGTTACAATTGCCTGAAAATAGATGTTGGCAGGGTACTGCTTCATACAGTTAGGTCGTATTACAGCAGGATTGGAGCGGGCGATCTTCTACATGTACGTCGTAATCAGAAACTTCGCTACGATGACAAAAGTGCAGGCCACTGATCTCATTCCTACGCAGATAATCCGGCTCTGGATTGTGTGGTCCATCAGAAAGGTCTTACACAACTCTGTAGAGTACCCCTAGGACCATTAAATAGCTGGTGAAAGGAAAATGCAGCCATTCGGATTTACAATTATTTGTCTACCATGTTGGTAGGAGCAGAACTTCACGTTCACGCGGGCGATATGCTCCGTACCATAACCCTAGACGCTTCATAGTACGACTGCATTCTCACTAAGATTCCCCATGCTACAGCTTTTGCATGGGTTCTATCCTAGTGCGGAATTAGGATGCACAGGGGACGGCTTGTTTCGCAAATCATTCTCCGTGACTCCTATCGACCAGTAACACCTCTAGCCTAGCTTCTGAGGCAGATTGGCCTTGTTATTACAATGTGTGTATCGATCAATGCAAACAGACAACGCGTGAGAAAACTCCAATTTATACTGGAACTTTGACAGATTCAGTGGAATTAAGTCGGATTCGTATCAGGATTAATAAGCCGAATCAAATTTGAGTCTAGCACCAAACATCTTTGCTGAAGAGAATTTTCAGCTGCTGTTATACCGCATTCGTAATAGTTGTTGGTCTATCATATGTTACTCGTCTCATTTGTTATTACGAGTATAGCAAGTTCAATTATCTCAGGCTAGCCCTATGTCAGCCTTTACACCGACTTTTTTTCCTGCTTCATTCGTTTGCCTCGCTGTTTAAAACAGTCTACCATTTAACTCTCAAAAAACTACAGTTCTCTCACTTTCATTATTACAGTTGCCTCACTTCCACTTATAGAGCAACAGTGGGTTACCAGAAACTGTAAGCATACTCAAACATCCGTGCAGCTTGGCCAGCGGAACTCCGACTCTCTCAGGGGCTTTTTTACCAGGAACACCATTGCCTAACTGCATTCAATCATTTTTCTGTCAGCAAACCAGGAGCAGGAGTATGCTATCCTGGCTCTCGGTACTCCGTCTGCAGGATGATTTTCTATGAGTAATCTGGCCTATTTAAGCTGTGCTTACCCCCAGCCTAGGCGGAATGCGGAGTAACGCGAGCACGTCTTGACATTAATATGTCACAGATATCCTGGCTGTCTTCATGAGTGCAGCGGAACGTTCATCTCAATTCCGGAACTAACTGTTTACTGCCGAGATCGTCTGATGGATCGTCTGATGAATCGGTAGTCCTGCTTCCTCCGTACTTTCGTCGTGAACTTCCATGGCACCCCTGTAGCTGATCTATCACCAAGTGTCTAAACCTTTCCCAGTCTGATGCGACTTAGATGGTGTTCCCGTATTCCCCGTTGTTAGTTCTATGCCCAACAGGAAATTAGTAAATGCTACTCTACACGAAGACTTATGGCAAAAGTATTCCCCGTATTCGGGTGCGACGCATGCATGATATTGAAAGGGGAAACCATGTCCGGTATGGGTGTTGGTTCGCGTCCCCCGTTGAAGTGGTGTCAACGAGGTCTTATCAAAGCAGTACATCGTTGGAAATGACCTCTGTTTCTCAGTTATCTCTGTATTATCGAAATTATCTAATAACTTGGAGTGCAGAAGCTTTCGCTGAACACGGAAGCGGCCCTCAAAGTTGAACCGTGTAAACTCAGTCAAAATGTTCGGTAGAACGCCCGCACCAAGCAAAGTTCCTACGGATATCGTTATTCCTTTTCGTTTCTTTGATGACACGCCATTATGGAAAGCCTTCATATTGTATTCCATGTTTGTTTTCGACGATGTTCTAGATGCCGAAAAACTTCGAGACAGTTTGGAGAAGCTAGCAAGACATGACGGCTGGAATAAACTCGGGGCTCGCCTTCGTAAAGATGTAAGCTGGAGCAGTCAGGCTCAGAATATCGCGNNNAGGAGAAATACTGATATTAAAGGCGACCAAGGCCATCTTGAATATCATGTGCCGATCGAATTTACCGAAGAGCGCCGACCTCTTACATATTCTCATATCACGCACGACATGAGCGCCTCAGATCATCCGATTGCGTCGAAGATACCGAATCCGAGCTCAAGTCCCGCAGTCGTTTGCGACCCTGACGACTTTCGCGATTTGTTCCGTCCAGAAGGCGGCCCAATTAGCCTCGAAGATTACCTGAACAGAGATATCCCCCAATTGGGCTTGCACATTGTTTCTTTTACGGATAAAACACTTGTTGTTATTTATTGGCCACATACTCTAATGGATGCTCTGGGCAAGAAAGCTTTGATGAACGCCTGGATATTGATGCTTCAAGGTCGAGATGACGAAATTATCCCTCCACAGGGCGGCGACGGCGATCCGTTGGCAGACTTGGGTAAGAGTCCGACGGAGGCTCACAAGTTGGCAAATCAGCGGTTGTCGATGTTCGGATTGGCGCACTACGGAATGAATAATGTTCTCGATCTATTTCGTGCCCAAGAACATCGAATGGTTTGTGTCCCCGGCTCCTTCGTCGAGAGCCTGCGCAATGAGGCGATTGGTGAGCTTACAGCCAACGGTACGGAAGATCCTTTCCTCAGTGAAGGCGATGTTCTTTGTGCTTGGTGGACAAGGCTCGCCGTCTCCCATCTACCGCATGCTACCCAGAAGACGGTTGTTCTGAACAATGCGTACTCTTTGCGAAAATCTCTCGAAACGGATTTGCTTCCAAAGGGTGCTCCGTACGTGTCAAATGCAATTGGCTTCATTAATGTGTTACTGCCGGTGCAGTACATATTTGAGAAGCCGCTCAGCTACATTGCAGCCGCTACTCGTAATGCCATTAAAGAGCTCGGCTCGCGTTCTCAGGTAGAGGCCTTTTCTGCTCTATGGCGAGAATCCAGTGGCAAAATCCCACCTTTCTTTGGCGACGGCAGCATGCACATGATTACGTACTCGAACTGGAGTAAAGCAAAGCTTTTTGAAACTGATTTCTCTGCGGCGGTTATAAAGCCATGCAAAGAAGGTGGGAGATCTGGATTGCCGACATATATACAGAACAACCAATTTGGCTTAGTACTGCCGAATGGTTTCCCCATCATTGGTCAAGATAATGATGGAAATTTCTGGCTTTCCGGGTATATGAATAAGGGACTTTGGGGTCGGATAGAAGAGCAGCTGGCAAAAGCTTAGGGCGTGTAGCGAGTTGGTGGACCCTTTGCGACTTATAAGTTAATGGCGTTAATCAGGTTACAGACCTTTGTAATAGTGTAAATATGCAGCGAGCGTGAGCTTTCAACATTGATGAAATACAAGCTTACATGGAACTATAGTGGTTATATAATTTGTGATTTGCTACCTTAGTATGCATTTCGTTATGAAGAATTTGGCATCCCAATAGCGCTACCGTGTGCCTTGTGACTACATTTTACATGACAGAAATGCTCCACTTCAGAATGCCCATCTCGGAGGTATCTCTTATATCGCAATCAGAATTCTCCTAATTTCCTGATTGAGTACATGTTTAGCTACTATGATGACATAGCACGACCCTATCGCCAAGATTTAGTTGCTGACGCTCAGTGAAGCAGAGCCACTGCCACCCCAGCCTTCAACAGCAACGACTTGGTAGTTCATAGCTCCGAGATTCATTCCATGCGAAGCCCAGGCGTTGAAATGGTTCTGAACAGTGACAGTACCGCTGGTTCTGCCAGAGCTTCGCACTGAGATGTACTGGTTAAACGTCGCTGTGCCCTGGATAGAAGGCTCATTAACCCGAGTATTCTCATAGATGGTGTAAGTTGCTCCATCGCTAGTGACAGTTCCCTTCACGGTGCCCTGAGCAGGATAGGCGTGGTTATCCTCCATAATATAATACTCAACCAGCGGGTTGGTGCTCCAGCCATAGACGGAAAGCATACCAGTTCCGCTGTTGACACCGAAGGAACCACTGAAGTTGATGGGCCACGTTTCTCTTTTGTTAGCGAACAAATTATTCGGAATGATGCAATTGAAGAGCTGTGTTTCNNNCGAAGAAGATCCAGTACCCCAGCCAACTCCGACAACAAAGTCATCTTGAGTGTTCCAGTTGACAGAGAACCCACTGCTAGAGGGAGAATAGTTGACTGTTCCGCCGGTCTGGTAATTTTGATCGTAGTTGATGCTGGCACGACGGCGAACGTCATTGTGTGATCCAAGAACAAAATCATGGGCACCGCGCTCAGTAATGTCTACACTGCTTTCAGAGGGACCGAGACCAGTAGGTATGGCCAAGGAACCAGCAATGCTGGTGAGGGCAATTAGGAGACTGCTGGAGCCAATCATGTTGATCTTTGTGGAAGTGTTCGTGCTTGGAGAAGATGTTGTGCTGGTGGTAAGCTCATACTTTCAACGGCAGGCTTCCAACCACGACTTTATATGCAATTTCTCTCAGCTGAAATCACTTTTTCACCTCATACAAGACTCAAGTTGCGATCACCTTGATAGGAAGCAAGCATCACCAAGTGAGGTTGAAAATACACATCGCATGGTGGTATCCTCGGAGCTTGGCATTTTGCCTAAAACGTACTCTTCAGGTACCGGATCAAACGGCATCAAAGTGCCGTGAAGAAGGACCGCTGAGCAAACATATACCAATCAATCGTCAGTTTTTCAGCTTCGGATCTCAGTTGGGTTCCAAATCCGGCTCTTCGGTCCTCACGCGGCTTCTTCCCCAGATCTGGGGTGCGTCCGGTTAAAGCTGTCGCATTTAGCCTGCCAATCACGTCAACGTGCTTTTCTACGAATTTGCGGAGGATGTGGTAGTCCGGTGGGTCGCACGGCAGCTCTCCTGGGACTTGACATTGAGGGGCTTCGTTTCAGAAGCAAATACACATCAGCAGTCAAACACCATTGGCAAACAATGACGTGGTTACATGAAAAGAACTGGTGCCTTCCATATTTATTAGAAGCTACGTTAACCCCCAATGATTAGTAGCTGATATTTATTGTTTTGGGCTTCCTCATTTGGATCAAGCGTCTTAGAACTACATAAGGGCTTCAGCACGGCTAGTTAACCAAGTACGTAACTACAGAGAGATTCAACATGACATGCGGTTAGGCCACAACTCAGCTTATTTCTGAGTCTTTTAGTACAGTATATACAGCTCATAAGTCATACCGCTAGGTAATTTGTATCATAATAATGTAACAACGATGTCAGATATAAATGCTTTGGCCCCATTTGCCTCATAATAGCAAACGAAATTGCCACACCTCACAGCAGCTCTCTCAGAATGTAATATGGATTCGCAATATTTATCATATTCATTGATGCGACTCATAATGTGTAGTTGGCGCCGTTGATGGCGTGATAAAAATATTGATTTTCCCTTGTTTTACTCCACCTCATACCTTTCTTCCACCAACCTCATTTACTCGATCTGCTCATTATCCGGCTGAGACCAGTATAACGCGTAATCAGGCGATTTATTATTCACATTTCATATAAAAATTAATGGATCCATTAACCCGAGGGCTAAAAAGCCAGCGTATGGAAATGTCACTGGTTGATAGAGGAACAGGAAAAGATCGGCTACATGCTTGCTGGATAAGAGGGAGAGATGGCGTCAGCTCCATTTGGCACCGGAAAAATCTATCTGAAAACTAAAGGTCTCATGATACATGCATTCAATAGCTGTAACTACGTGTCTTAGCCTTTCGATAAAGTGTGGATATCGTTGGGCAGCGGCAGATGGGCCGTCCCGTGAAGCCTGGCAAGTGCGCAAAAACGGCATGGATCTGCCGCCCCCTCAAGCGGTAATCTGCCAGAACAAGAGACTACTGAAGCGAAGCCTTCAAATACGCGTTATTTCGACCCAAAAAACTGATTCAGCCTAAATGCTGAAGCCTTCTACTAAGTCATTCGAGGGGCTGAGTTCGCCTACTAAGAATATGACAGACTTTCGAATGGTGTATCCACGCGCCGAAGAGGATTTTTTCGCCATAAGAGGAGGAATATCTCATGAAGGCTCTACTTCATCCTCCTTTATACATAGTAGTATCGATTCATGCACAGATTACCAGACTTTTGCTCCCTTTGGCATCAAACACGTTGACATTTGAGTCATTACCACTTGGCAGTTTTCAGTGCTGATATACAGATGCCATCACTCTATGACATGCCGTTGTGCTTCAGATAGTCATGGCATTTCTCTGATCTTCTTCCAGCTACCTCTCCCCTTTCCATCTGCCAAGATATTTCTCATGCCATCTGGAGTGTCAGTCAGCTTTGGATTGATTCTCTTGAACCGGCCAGCTACAAATTGTTATATACATACAATAAAACTCGCACGGAGTTGTTGAGTGGGGAAATCTCCCTTGGGAACACTTTGAGACAATTACTGCTTTTGATGGTGTGCCGAGGACGTGAGTATCAATTTATACCCATCTTTTATACTCAAATGGTGTTCTTCTTGTGGTTGTTTCTGGCTCGACATGACCTTAGATTGAGTTTAAGCATATATCCTGATATAACGCTTATGAACACCAAGGACGCTAGCAGCAGAGAGAGTTTTAGAAAGAAATATCACAGTAGGAGAAAGAAGGGAAAGATTATGTGTATGATTCATGTCTCTAAAAGTTTGAGAGTCGGGGGAGTTTGTTGCCAGCCAATCAGTAGCTGCTAGATAATATGATATATATGGAGAGCTATTTTGCATGACTCTTCTCTCTTTGGTACTCCAATAAAATGATCAGCAAGTGATATAACCATGGAACGTGCATGGTCTGTTTGCAGCACAACCTTGGCTATTTCTATGTTTAAAAGTAGCCTTGAAGAGACAAGGTCAGCGCGTGTGATATGCCTATCTTAACACCAACTTTTTGGTGATGAGATGGCCCACTCTTTATTGCACCCAACTACAGGAAATTTTCGATCTTTTCTTGTGTTTAGGCCCATGTATGATGTTACATTTGCGACCGTCAGATCCGTTTTGTGATATGAGGTTGGGTTGTTAAAGATGGTTGCTTACATGGGTAACGGCCGTAAATGATTGTGTAGCTTATAAGGTGTGTAGTCATCTCAGCTAATGCGCCAAGAACTTGATACGCATGATGATCGTCTACGATGCTTTAGTGCCGCCGATTCTTCCCAAACTTACGAACAGAGGGAAAGGCTGTGGAGATCGCTTGGCTGTTCGCTGGTGTATCCAATGAGGCTCCTCTTCATTACACCGCTAGGGATAGAAGATACACAGTTCGATGCGCCCGTTCTATTAGCCGAAGTAAACTCCGCTACCGATAATAACCTTATTTTTAACCTTGGCGTCCGTGGGATGTGTGATCGCTCTACGAGGAAATTCTTCCCACAGATCTCCTGTTGTATTCCAATCAGAACACTCCATGAAAAGCAACAGGTCAGCTGCATTGACGTATTGATCATATATCAAGCGAATGGCAGTTTAAATGAACCAGATCCAAATGCAAGCTGCCTTTCCAACGTCCACTAAATGAATGTAGTGGAAAATCTTGGCCCCTAGAAAAGTATGACACATTTAGTGAACTCAAAGCCTATGGTGCCCTATCCAGACTTCATCTTCGAGGTATCCAAGATTGATTCAACATTCTCTTAAGTCTTAGACATTCTCAATATCGTCTCTACATTCCAAGAGATGGAGACGCTTCATGTCCATTTAAATGGGTTGCGGTCTCCGCTACCTGCGGAGGCAAGGGCAACAGGCTGTTACAATCCGTGTGTTTATCGGGGTGGTCTCTCTGCAGCGGTATTCACATGACTTGGATCGAGAATATTCAATAGCTATAACTATGACCACGAACAGGCAGGTTACGATACAGCAACGCCGTGGCTAATATGATCTAACTCGAGCCACTCATTGCAATGGCCAATGGAGGCATCTACGTTCCTCGAACATTTATGACTTGAAACTCAAATGTGAAGAAGAATTTATGGTGAGGAGCCGCCGGTTATATTATCACCATTGAGATTCAGAAGATATAGCCACTCGAGGTGAGTAAAAACTGCACGGATGCGGCCAATACCAGCAGCATCTTGAACCAAGACAACGTGCAGTGAAGTGAACTTGCGAACTATTGGAGACTCAAGATCAGGACATTGCGCATCAGTCATTAGAGCTCGTTCAAATAGGTAACACAGTCAAGTAGGCTGTTAGCCTACTGGCTATTCGCCCAGCCCATCTTGACAATTAGATCAAAAGATCCCAAAGTGATACTGTGATCCTTCTGACACGACATATTTAGAGACGCTATGGTGATTTTGCTGAATCATCGTCAATCATTGAGGGGGTTTTACTTATTTGTTTTGATGGAAATGTTGCAGGTATCAGCTATACATGCTCATTTAGCTTGTTCGGTTCATCGATGTGTCACTGACCCGCCAGCATAGAGGCATACGTAAAAGATATATCGTGTTAAGTACGGAGTAAAACTCGCTATATAGTGGATCTTCGAGTTTATCCACTGTCCTACGTCCAATAGACGCTTGAATCAGCCGTTTTGACAAACAAGAAGCTGCAAGTCGGTCAGGGTTTTCCCAGCTCTGCTTGTTCAAATGATGTGTTATATAATTTATATATCACTGCCGGCCCGATACGTAGTTTGTTTACATGGGTTGAGGTTACATGCAAGGCACAAGAACACCGAAAGCAACCGACAAGTGAGGCGAACGCGGGGCATACCTCGACCACTGTGCATGCGGCATTCGCTTGTAGAATATGCATACGCCGATTCTATTTCCAATAGTGAGTAGAGAAAGCTGAGAGGTAAGAGCTTTTTTTCGTACCTTCGAATTTTTTCTCCTTTGCCTCTTAATTGACGCATATAGCAGAGCCTAGGTTGGATCGTCATAAAGACAATGAATGTAAACCGCAATTCTCACGACAAGTTTCACGAATATACGTGGAGAATATGTAACACTCTTTTGTAATTGAGCTACTCCCAAAGAGATTTTATAACCGAATCAGGGTATATGATTGGCACGTACGGCTCAAGTCATGCAAGTCGGATAAGTAAACCGAGACGACGGCGTATTAAAATACCGAAGCGCCGACCTGCTTTAACGGCCCGGGAAAATACCCAGGCATCGGATTGGTGCGCTTTTGGGCTTTAATTTACGGCTGTAACTTCAAAGAAGATCTTATATAAAGAATCCGGGGTTTACCTACTTATAAACTCGATCGGATGCAACGGGCACCAAACTGGTTGGTGGAAAGATGTGGGGTATAGTGGCGATCAAAAGGGTTTTTGAACGACAAAACACTTGCAAGCCTCCTTTCCCCCCTATTATTGCTTGACAATGCCTCTATAATGTCGTATTCTGTCCTGCAGAGGCCCCAATATTGCATAGTCTTCATAAAGTTGGGTTGCGCTCATGAAACTCAACTTCAAAACGGCGGCAAATATGAAGTCTCGATCCTGAACTAGAGACTACAGCCTGTTGTCTCCAACAGCCTGAGATCATAACATGTAGTCTATAGTGCAGGGGTTGACGTCTATATAACTCTGCCTGATCCCCATTGTCAAGTACCAAGAATCTGAGAAGTCATCGACTCATCAAGATTTAAAAAGCTTACATCAAAAAGTGTATACAACATGACCAAACTATCCCTTCTCCTCGGAGCGTTCGCAGCATCGGTCTGTGTTCAATCCCATGCTCTTCCACCTCCCCCTACTGTTACACAGGCACCCAAACTTGAAGATCGAGCTACTACTTGCACCTTCTCTGGTGCCAATGGAGCATCTTCAGCAAGCAAGTCGCAGAAGTCGTGCGCTACCATCGTGCTGTCAAATGTTGCTGTCCCTTCGGGTGTGACTCTCGATCTTAGTGACTTGAATGATGGCACTACTGTAAGTAATACTAAAATGACAAAATTAGACACGNNNCACAATAATACTAATNNNACGACTTTTAAAACTATAGGTCATTTTTCAGGAACCACTACTTGGGGTTACAAGGAGTGGTCTGGCCCTCTGCTCCAAATCGAGGGCAATGATATCACCATTCAGGGCGCCAGCGGTTCAGTTTTGGACCCCCAGGGCTCCCGTTGGTGGGATGGTGAAGGCAGCAACGGTGGCAAGACGAAGCCAAAGTTCTTTGCTGCTCATGATTTAACCTCTTCATCCATCACCAACCTGAACATCAGGAACACACCTGTCCAAGCCGTCAGCGTGAATGGTGTCAATGGACTTACCATCACTGGGATGACAATTGACAACAGTGCTGGTGACAGTGGTGGCGGACACAATACCGATGGATTTGACATTGGCTCCAGCTCGAATGTTGTCATTAGCGGAGCCAAAGTGTACAACCAAGATGACTGCGTTGCCGTCAACTCTGGCACGGTAAGTTACTTTCTCNNNAAGATTAGGAAACGCAAGGGAACTTCTGGCNNNGTTGCANNNAACATCACATTCACTGGAGGTCTTTGCTCTGGCGGTCATGGATTGTCAATCGGTAGCGTCGGCGGCCGAGATGACAACACCGTTCAAACAGTTACCTTTAGCAACTCGCAGGTTACCAAGTCAGCCAATGGTAAGTCGCTTAGAGAAATCNNNTTTTTAGATAATNNNCTAAGCCCTTTAGGCATTCGTATCAAGGCATCGGCTGGTGATACCGGGACAATCAAGGGAGTGACCTACACAGGTATTACTCTGTCATCCATCACGGGTATGTCGACTTCCGAAATTAACAAATTCAGCTCATTACTAACTGTGGCTCACAGATATGGTATTCTGATTGAGCAAAACTACGATGGGGGTGACCTGCACGGAAGCCCCACGAGCGGTATCCCCATTACCAACCTCGTACTCCAGAACATCTCTGGAAGTGGTGGCGTCTTATCAAGCGCCAACAATATCGCCATCGTTTGCGGAAGTGGAGCTTGCTCTAGCTGGACCTGGAGCAACGTCGTCGTCACTGGAGGAAAGAAATATGGCAGCTGCCAGAACGTACCAAGTGTTGCTACCTGTTAAGTGTAGCTTGCCACAAAGCTTTGGCGCAATCGTCCACAGCCTCATGGTTAACGTCAACGTCTATCCTCTGATTATGTAGTGATTATGCTTATTTTAGCGGACACAATACATTCTTTGATGTCCCATTTTAACTACCTTTTCGATGTTTATGTATTAGTCCAATATCCTATTTATCACTATAGTCTCCAATGTACTATACTTGTGAAGAAGACAGAATCCAATACAATTCTAAATGAACCATTAAATGCATTTAGCATTGGAGCGCCACATACTTATGTAATGTGTCACTGTTGTCTTAGGTCCGATGTATATGAATATCAGCAATATACCATCAACTCTTAGATGCTTCGGTAAACTGCGTTTTGTTACGCATCGTAGTGTATTGTCACTTGTATATTGGTCTATAAGAACTCAGAGCCTCCTTGGCGTCTAGTAATTGATCATTTTCTTCTTCAATGTATTATCTTTATATGGAATGCACCCTGGTTGATAGTTGATGCTAATTGTGTTAGTGCTGGTGTGGTTCCAGCTGTCAACGCTTATTTACTAGAGAGATTTACCTATTGCTTCAATAACCCAAAAATTATTTATATTACTCGTTTGAATACATGTAGTCTATATGTTTGAAATGGTAGAACCGCTCATTCAGGTGTCCTTCAATTCTCATAATTGCCACAGACAATCTACGAGTATAAAGTTTTTGTACATATATTTAAACTGCAGGCCTTTGAAGCTCATAACTAAAGATGTGTCAGACCACAACGGCTGGAATATAAGAACTCATTAGGTACATTGTTTCTGTTGAAGGGAATTCTTGATACGATATTGAAGCTTCAGGCATAAATGGAGCGAAGAATTTATTCTGGTTAAGATTGTGCGACTTCTTAAAAATTCATTATGTTCGCCAGAAGATGGGAGTTGATATGAAAGCTCGATGGTAATATCTTTAATCCTGTGGAAATGCTGACAGCATGATAAGAAACTGAAAGCAGATCGGTTTTGTTACATTAATTAACAATTTATGCGGGTAACAATCCCACCAATTCGTATTTGAGCGGAGATAAGTGATGAGTTTGTCATACGGCAGCGACGCGGAAAATCACTTTATATGAGTTACCGGCAGTATGTCATATGAGGATGATGAGTCTGCAACCTTCAGATAGTTTTCTACCATCAAGGTGGATGGGTCGAGTAAGATTTTAGAGCCTTTAAGAGGAGGGGGAACTACATATTAATGTTCTTAGTTGTGGACTGATAAAAGGCTATAGAGTTTATGCAGTGTTGCAACTGAGTTGATGGATACTCGGGAAACAGTTTCCTAAAATGGAATCCATGTGGAAGAGAAACCAAGAGCATTAAAATATGGGCCGCAGTACTTACCAGCAACAACTTCAACGTCTTTATACCATGACATGCAGAGGAAAAAGAGCATTCATCACCCTACTATAGTGAGTTGCAACTGATGATAATCTGATAAAAGCACCATAATATTTGATTAGTTTCCAGAAACTCCTCCCCGTCATTTGTTCGCATATATTCCACCACTCTGCAACATATCAGGCAATTCCAGTTGCAAGTGTCATCGGGGAACCCTCATATCATGATTCCATTAGCCAACATGCATATAATGACCCCAGAGAGGGATTTTCTGGCTAAAGGGTATCCGCTATTTCCATTTCCAATAGTTGAAAGAGAATACGGAAGTTACTAGCATTGTATAATCGGGATTTTGGCATGGATTTACGTGCCATTTTCCCTTCATCTTCTTTCTTTGACTTTTGCAGATGACCAAGATTGGCAAGTCAACTGCATGCAGTTAGCTTGGCTGTGGTCATGATATTGGCGCAGCCGAACCCGGAAGGTGGATCAAGGGCAATATAATGCATGTAAGCTCTAAGAATATCGAGCACCCCTCGAGCACCCCTCGACAAGACTTGACCCTAGGAGACGAGGCTGAGATGTAAATATTTCCGAATGAGTCCGATAGAATGAGGGTGTCGTCATCATATGTCCGCATGATAGTACGGGCGTCTCTCGCCCACGCGTGATGCATCTCCCAGCGAGTCACATTGTGACTGTCTTCTGCCAAAGTTGTTAGTGTCATGCTAGTAAGAGTATATTTGTCTTAAGCTAAAGGTCCTAGCGATTTTCCGCGGCTGCACGGCTCGTCGGACGATAGAACGCCATGGTTGACCAAAAACCACCGAGTAATTACTATTGATGATTCATTCGTTTCCTCCTACCTCTCCTGGACAGTGCTGGGTCTATTCACAGGCGACCGGGTTTGGTCATCGCGGAATATTACCCTTACCGAAAGGTATCCTCAACAGTCAAGACTGTCATTCCCCTGTAGAATATGGCAGCCGGGATGTAACCCCCTCCCCGAATACATATTCCTTGCCGTATGTACTTCGCCGCAACTCATTCGATGCATTTCATGTGTAAGTTCTTTAAAGGTGCTTATATAAATGGACGTCGGTAACCAAAAACTGACACGTAGTCATCCTTTCTCAAAACGCAGAATGATTCGTCCAATCGTGTTCGGAGCATAGGCTAGGAATAGTATCGCCCGAGTCGCTGGATGACAGTACTTCAAAATAGCACTCAGAGTAGTTTATCCACGAAGCTTACCTCTGGCTTAGAACTTTAAGCGCCTCTAAGCCTCAATATGAAACAGGGATATTAGATATGCCTACAAGTGGTTAGTTGGGCACGTTTTCCATCTCCACCAGGGACCTAGACCGTTTCTTAATACGGAAACTACAGGCACAAGCTCGTGAAGCGGATTCAGCTATTGGTCCTGCAGCACAATGGAGTCTCATGATGTTGCGGGCATGTTCTGCCCACCATAGCCCAATTTGTTTCAAGGGTACGATAACCATCTGGGCATGCTTGTCTTACTATGCCATAAACTCTCCAATGAGGAATCCCAGACGCGCGGCTGAGGACCGCCTTTGTCCCCGCGGCTCCTCCGTAAGGACATGTTATTCGCATAGTAGCATGAGCAATGCTCCTATCGACACACCCGGCAATCAGCCTTGGAATTCGTCCAAGCTTATGATGATGCCGGTTTGCCGACTCACGTCATAACTCTTTTCTCATCATGTACTCGAGCATGGAACCGCTAGGAGGAACACGCGCCTTACATGAGCTTTGTGGTGTGTTGCGCCTAAACAGTCTTAATAGTTTGACTCTTNNNGCTTCCTTTNNNGCACACTCTGCAAACTTCACGAGAGGGAAAAGCTATAAAGGGACCAGTTCCCTTCGTGATCGACAATATCCTCTTCACCAGTCAACCCAGACAACTCAGCTCAACAAAGACCAAACAACAGCCTTTCATCCTCAAACCATCTCAACCGCTACAATGGCTTTCAAGACTATGATGGTCGCCGCCCTGGCTGCTCTTCCTGCCGTCTTCGCTTCCCCCATCGAGCTCGAGTCTCGTGCTGGCTGCAAGTACAACGGTGGCTGGCAGAACTTCCCTTCCATGAGCGGCTGGCTGCCCTGGACTACCGTCTTCGGCCGCTACCAGCAGGACATGGTCAACGCCGGTTCCACCTGGGACGATGTTGGCCGTATCAACGTCGCCATCAGCAACGCTGCCGCCACCATCGGTGTTGACGAACGTGTCATCCTCGCCATCATCCTCCAGGAGTCCCACGGTTACGTCGGTGTCCAGTGCACTGGTAACAATGACTGCGGTCTTATGCAGTGCGAGAACTGCCCCTCATTCCAGGGCCGAAACGGTCTTCCCCAGGTACGTAGACACTATATACTCTCAGTTCTAATTTGCCATTTTGCCTCTAACACTGTCTATTCTGATACCTCTGCCATGATCAACGGTGGTACCCAGCACTTCAAGACCAACTTGGAGAACTGGGGCAACCAGTGGGCTGAGTCTTCCATCTACCCTGCCCTCCGTGAGTACAACTCCGGCAGCGTCAACCCCAACGATCTCAGCACTGCTGCTGGCGGCTTTGGTGTTCCTTGCTACGTCGCCGACGTCGCCGGCCGTATGCTCGGTGATGTCTTCTAAGTCAACAAAAAGGAAAGGAGGAATGGAATATGAAGCGCGATGGCCTGGAATGATGGAAATCTTCGTGGCGTCGCTTGCTTCTACTCTTGGGTTCACATGTCTATAATTGCCCCTTGTGGCACTATTTAAGGCCTTTTCCTAGAGGCCATGTCTATATCTAGGATCAACGTATATATATTATCTTTCAGCCAACTATTCTTGTCCAGTCGTTGTTCGTGATGTTTCTTTCGCATGTGCACATTCATCATCTTCCTGCTGTGAAGTACTAGCGGCAAGATGTTCGGCGATCCGACCGGGGATGGTGAGGTATACGATTAAACTTGAAGTGTAAGCCAACGATGGACGCCCCCTGCCTGATCTAAGAAAAGAGATTCAACGGACTAGGCCAACAGGCTATCATGCCGGTTCATTTAGCCTTGGCATGCACCCTGGGGATCAATTCGGATGGCAATATCCTCCGTACGGAAATATTTTCTTACTGCCAAGAATACCTCGCGTATCTCTTCCGGAGCAGTTTTCTCAACCTGCGAATTCCCGGTGAATACAAATGATGCCGGAATCATGATGAGCGTTGGAGGCCGTTCTCGGGTTTTGCCTATAAGCAGCTGCCTATTCTGGTGATCAAATCAAAATTGCAAGTTTACTCGAGTCGTGTGGCGCTAAAAAGGTAAAATCCACGTTAAAATCAGGGGTTTTCCTTTTTCTTCCTATCAAAATTTGTTTAGTAGGTTTGAGCGAAATCGTAGCGCAGACGTATTCGATTAGTTGGAACCGCGGCTAACTGACGCAGTCACATTGCACATCTTGGCCAATCATCTCAACAGACAGCAGCACATATCTTTAGAAGCAACAAAGAATTCCATCATTTGGAGCTTCCTATTCGATGATAGGTAAGCTGACGGTGGAGTCGTTAGTCTCGAGAAACGTACCTCTGAAAAGGGCCGAGCGGCATCAGGGATCTTTTCTTTTGGCACCGACGAGAACCTCAACTGAGCTGCAGGCGTTCATGCGTGCCCTTGTATGATTGTAAACGGGGAGTCCCCGATGGAGTTTGCAATCAATCTTGGGCCATTTGTTTGCCTCGGGCGCAGCCAAGACTGAACCAACCCCGATTTGAGGTTCAAGTTTGGTCACCCCGCAAGCCAGAGGGCCCAGTTGTCCGGATGAAGCAACTCAACGTTGTGAGTGTTTTCTTAACCTAAAGTGATAACTGTTGGGTTTAAAGGAATATTTACGAAGTGTCTGATTCTGATCCAAGATGGAATCATTGTAAATGAAGCTTCAATGCCATAATAGTCTACTCAAAGTTTTAGATGCTTTGAAGGTCGTCGGGACGATCTCCCGGATTTTCGTTGTACTAGCGGTTATTCGCCCTATGCCCTGCTCCACTAATCATCCTTCGTTGCATTGTAGGATCTTCAGAGACTTTGTCTGTTTACAGTCATTCTCCAACAGTACACAAGTACGTGAAACTCCATTGTCAAGTAAGCTTAAAACAGAAGGCTGTATCCCACCCAACCAAGTTTTGTCAATTAAAGTGGTATACGTGTTGCAGTGGGGGAAAGCGTCATAGTCAATAATCATGCATCATTGTGAGTGCTGTCACCATTTTCTGCACTTACTGTTGCTTTAGAAGTCGCGCAGCGTTAAGAACACTATCATACCATACACCATACAAACGTTTTATTTCTGCGCAAGGGTGCGTGAAATCCTTAACAGACTAACAGAATAAACATCTCACCAACGCTGTGTCGCGCTGCCATTGATCGACATGTTAGACACGATTTCAGTGCATGATCAGCGGTCAGATCATCACAACCTCACTAACGTCCAGTTGTTTCAGACAAACACGATTTGGTGCATTAGCATCGTAACAATGATCTGTGTCGATCCGGCTCAGTTGTCTCACTCCGCTAAGCGCGGACCGTACCGGCTGAGATATTGTCATGCGAGTCTGTCACCTCGATCGGCTGACAGTTGATCGCTGCGTTTTTACTCGGTATACACCACCATCGTCTCTGTTCGAGGTACAGGATATTTATCTCTGAAAAGCGCCATCATTCAGCGGTTGTGCTTCATGGGTAACAACATTACCATATAGCATGCGAGTAGTCTCAACATCACTGGATACCTATAACTACCACTTTACGAAATACGAAGAGGAGTTAAAATGGCAATTAGCCATCAGACTCAATAAAGACAAGAAATTTAGACTACTACCGGAAAGTTGAGAGAAAAGACGCCGTTATCCATCCCATGTAACCTGGGTTTCATGTCTCCGGCTAAGCGCTTGCTTATGCCCACTTCGAAGAAGACCTTCTTCATTTGTTGATGATCGTCCCCCAAACCTCTTATGTACAATCATGCGACATTACATAATGTCAATCCAAAGAAATGCTGCGCTTATGAATAGATGACCATACATTACTTTTCTCAGTAGTTTTTTCCGAGCTGCCAAATTGGCCGCCTCGAGATCGAGATCAAATACGAAAGAAGAAGCTTTTCACCGAGAGTATAAGTGGACAAAAGAACCCTGTGCAATTCGACGGTCAATGGAAAGAACTAGAGCAATTCTTCCATTTATTCCGCTAGCTTATGTGCTAGGGTAGCAATAGTCCAAGGCAGCAGGATATAGTGGCCGCTTTCAGTATCTTTTACGCCCTTTCAGTAGCATGATAGTACGAGTACGAGACTTGAGTATTCCATCACAATTCCACCGAGAAGGCTACCCTATGGGAGCTAGCAAGCATTATTTTCCCCTGAAAGACATTGATTAATGGTAACTCGTAAAACAAGCTTCTTTTTTCTTTTGTCGCAAGATTACTATACGAAGTACACCTTCCACACCCGTAGCACCCTTCGCTCCTTTCGCACCCCTCGGCAGCAGTATGCATGAACAGTTATAACCATGGTTCATGTCTGTAAACATTCGCATAATGTTGCCCTGAAAGTCGTAAGCGGAGACAACGTTGTAATCCGAAATAGCCGACACCGATTTTCCATGCTGGGTATCTAGTAATCGGTAATTGAAAGACGCGTTCAAATGTGGATTGAGTCCACTGACTTCGCAAGGATCAAACTGGTCGAGGTCAAGGCCACCAGCGTTGGCTATTTTGGTCATTGCGGCTTATAGTGGATTAAGATTTCACGTAATACTACGAGTAGTGAGGATACTCTGATCGTATGGGTATGTATGGGAGCATCTTCTACATTGGCGGGCAGGTGAGACGGTGCTGCCGAATCATGCGTATAATAATGTTTCATATGCAGTTTTAAAGATACGACAAGATATTCTTGATGATTAAATATTAATGCAATAGACTTAAAATAATGAAAGAGCACATCAAGCATACATGTGTTAATCCTTTGTGAATACCTCTGCATCTTCCTTGATGACATCACCATTTGATTGGTCTGGGAAGAATTCCCTTCTATCTTCCGTATACCCGCTAAAGCCCAATAGTTAGCACATTGTGAAGATAAAACACGTTTTCGTTGGCTGTACTTACAAGATAATGTCGATCTCATCCAAAGTCTTGCCCTTTGTTTCTGGCAGAAAGAAAAAGGCCCAAATGGTTGCGAGCAACATCCATGAGGCAAAAAAGAACCAGGTACCATAGCCCAGCGAGGTGAAAATGTAGGGTAGAGCCTTGGTAATAACGAATTGGGTGAGCCTGTATACGAATATTAGTATTGGTAAAATTCTTTAATGGTCGAACTAGTTCTCACCATTGGCAGAGCGCTGCCCATGTTCCGGAAAAGTTACGCAGCGCGCCTGGGAAGATTTCGGCGGCAACAATCCAAGGTATACCATTGAGACCAAAAGACCAGCTATTAAAGCGAGTTAGCAGTCCGTTACTTTAATGCGGCTGGATGCTCAAGTTGCCATACAAAACTGAGTATATCATGATCATGCCAGTTGCAGCCTTACCACCAGCCGCTGTGGATGGTGAAAGCTCATGTCCGGCTTTGATGATGTCGGCTGGGTGCCCGATTTTGACGTATGCACCAATGATCCAAAGGCAGATTGAGCAAGCAATAGAGGAGAGGATGGTCGGGTGTCGGCGACCCCATATATCGATCAAAAAGACGTAGAATAGAATTGAAGCGATTGCCTTGACAAGACCGTAGATGCCAGTGTACAAAGAGACATCTTGGATCCCAAGTGAAGCGAAAAGAGTTGGCGAATAGTAGTTGATGGCTGTTATGCAACACTTTGTAAGTTGACGACATCTCTATCAATTTGAATTGACTCACCTGCGGCTCCAGACATATTTTGTAGCGCAAAAGAGCAGAAGACCAGAATGATGCGGTTTCGCATTCCTTTCCTTGACAATTCGTAGAGTGCTCCACGGAAGAGTGCCCATGATCCAGTTCCATATCGGCTTGCAATATTGGTTTCTTCCATCAGACGACCTCGAATCATTTGTACATCTTCCTTTAAGTCTGTACCATATCTTGGTTAGCTAGTTTCCTTCGAAGTGGGCTCAGGCTTATCTTACATTCATGATCTCGAGGAAGATGGCGAATTCCTTCCAGTGCCTTTGTTCCATCTTCTGCTCTATCTTTTCTAAAGAGCCAAAGGGGACTCTCATGAAGGAATACGCCTCCAATCAGCAGCATACCGCATGGAACGATTTGGATGGCCATAGGAATACGCCAGGAAGCTGTTGAGTTTACATCCATGTTCTGATTGATTCCATAGTTGATCCAAAAGCCAATTACCGATCCGATTTGATATGCGATTTCGAAGAGACCAGTGAGTATACCACGGATGGATGGAACCGAAAGCTCGGCAATATAACTTGGAACTGTCGCGGTGATTCCGCCACAGGCAAGACCAGTAAGAACTCGACCAGCATCTTCACAACCAGAGTTAGCCAAAAAAGGCAGCACCATCAAATCTGAGTGAGAGGCCATGGACGTACAAATGTTGCCGAGTGAATGCGTAGCTGCTGTCATGATGACCGCGCCAATGAGGAATACGACATTGGAGATGAACAATGCCCATTTCCGGCCTACCTTTTCCGTAACTATTCACCGATAATCAGCACACGAAGGGCGACATGTGTTATTTTGAGTATTCCTGAACCTACTAAAGAAGCAAAAAATGGCACCGAAAAAGGCTCCCGCCTGGAACGCAGACGTGATATTACTGGAGATGCTGTTGGCATCGGCCGGCGAAATATTAAAGTCTTTTTTGAAACTGGCGCGAGCGATTGTCGTTCCAACGAATGCACCGTCATAGCCAAAGCTGTTTACCATAGCGTTAGAACAGATCGCATGCATTTCTAGTAAGGCAAAGGACACTTACAGAAGAGAACCTGTCGCTATGATTGCAGCCTCGGTATACAACCGCCAATTGTACACCTCTTTCGGCGTTGGCCGATCTTCAACGGCACGGAATCCACCCATGATGTTGAAGGCCTTATCACCTCGTCAACTATGTGAAGGACCTCGCAACGTAGAACAAAGTACACACCTGTATCAGGAATTATAAAGTTGGTTCGCGGGGGAAATGAAATCCGAGGCCATTTAGCAACCAACAAACTCGAAAGACAAACGGACAACTTCGTAAGATATATGAAAGTCTCGCGGTCTGACATTCATCGCCGTCGCCTGGTTCTCATCGGATCTGGGGAGAAGATGGTGGGGTCTTCGCCAATTAGCAAAGCATCCGGATTACTGCTGTCGAACCATTTCCACGATACCCCAGCTTTTCACTGAGTAGCGCCGTGCGGGGAAATATGCGGAGGCGACAATTCAGATCAGATTCTTTCTTCGAAGGAACGAGAATACAGGGGAGAATATCCAGCTCACAAGTGACTGCCAGGTTTGTCGGCAAAAATTGAACCATTTCAAGCCTTGTTTGTCTTAGAACGGGAATAAACGTGCTTCGCCGACGGTTTATTGTTGGTGGCGCTGCGCTATGGCGAGGGAGGTGGCAAATGTGAGGCCAATGAGAAGAGGAACTGTTTGGTGGGCTGGGCAGCTAAGCGACGTATCCGATATCCGAGCCGATCGGCTGTCCCTTTGAAGTCGACACGGCGATGAGCTTGAGTCTTGGCTTGAAGAAACAGAGGGCTTGCGGTCGCAAATAGACGCCGCGATTGTAACTATTGGCGTCAGATGTAATCCGACATATGATATGGTATGTCATCAGCTCGGCCTAGACACACTGTAGATTCCAGAGGCTTATAAGATGCCAAGCTATGTGACCGCATGACGTAGAAACATGTTTCATCACTTTGCATACCGCAGTATTATTAGTTTCATATGCCAATGGAAAGTAAAGATATAAAGTGCATGCATATCATTGAGCCATGGCAGATACTCATAGGCATATCATTGTTGTCTCTGATATAATTTGGCTTTTCATATTGCTATCAAGAGACTCTTATGTATCATATTGCTAAGCCCAACGTGAATGATGAATGCTCATGACGCTGCCGCCTCTATGTAGAGCCCTTGTCAATGCTTCTCTCAGTCGCTTCTAGAGCGCTAACCACGCCAACAATCCATTCTTGCTGCGTTTTATTGTCATACTTTGGGTATGGTCGCCGACAATGACAGCTTTCTTCGGGATAACCACGCAACCTTGCTACCACCCACTTTGTACCGTTGATACCGCCCTTGGCAAAGCCCCATTCCATCTTTGCGAGCTCCAACTGCAAGGCCGTAGCCTCTTTTACCTTGCCTGCTACAAACAGATCGTAGATTTGTATACATGTCTTNTGAAGATTGTGAAGTCGTCGTGTCAGCAGTGCCCACTGCTTGATGGCATAACATCGTTGCATTAAACTCACCTTAGGGTACAGATTTGCTATTCCAGTAATAGCGCCTGTGCTACCGACAGATAGTGCTGGAACAAGCCAGTCACTTTGACCAGCAAGAGCACTGAATTTGTCGGGACTGTATGTAGCAGCAATGCGAGACACTTTGGCGATTCCGCCGCATGTCAGCTTTACACCGACGATGTTCCTATGCTTGGCTAGGCGATCCAGCATCTCGGAGTCGACATCGAGCCCGGCAACAACATTGGGAAAGTTGTATATCAAGATGGGAAGCGGGCTCGCATCAGCTGCNNNCACCTCGTGAGTCAGTATCGACTTTGTAACTCGGAATAAAATGGATGGTTCNNNTACCTCTTCGAAGAATGCAACAATGCTGTCTTTACTCATCGCAAAATGAAAATAGCTGGGTACAAGCATCAAGACAAAATCGGCGCCAGCTTCTTTTGCCGCCTTCGTTTCTGCAATGACATCTCGTGTGCACTGTCCGGAACTTCCCACAGTGATTGTGATGTCTGGTCTTCCAGCCTGGGTGGCGATGCGACGTGTCATTGTGATAAGTTTAATCTTTTCATCCTGAGTCAATGTCACAGCTTCACCATTAGTCCCAGCAATGACGACTAGATTGGATTGGCANNNGCTATTGTTGCTGTGTTCAACGTTACCAGGAAAAGTGCAAGAATACTGACCGCCATGAAGACCAGAAGTGATGACAAAGTTCAAATGTCTCTCTTGTAAATCCCAGTCTATTTCTTGAGAGTTGTCGTTGCCGAACCAGGTTAAACTAGGCACATGAATACCGGGCGGAAACGGCCTGACCGTTTGCAAAGAGCCCATTGTTGCTGATATGAGGAAGATATCGAAAGCTTTTTGGTGCTTTGCTTTAATGGTGTGTTGTCTCAAAGAACGCGAGGCGGCAGGATTTCTCGAAGAAGGTTGTTAATTAAGGCTCAGAATACCGTTCAGAGTCTCAGAGTCTTATATATCACCCCGTCGAATAGATAATGATAAGATTGAGAAACCTGGTGAAGCCTATATCGGACTTTCTAGAAACTGCAATAGACTCCGGCTGGGGTAGCCAGTCGCGAAGAAGTCTCCCCGCGTCTGATCGCATCACCTTATTCGAGCTTCAATCGAGGCGATGGGCGTGGGGTTATCTTGCCGACGACTTATTATTCCCGACATTGCCGACCCGAGCGGACACCACCATCGCCTCTGCACTCTATGCGTGATTGATCACAAGATTGCAAAACAGGAATTAAAAACTGCATGCATCACGGATCGGATATCCGCACGGGACTTTGACGCTTCTTGGCGAGCTTGAACTTCTTCAAGGACTTGAGCCGTGATTCTTGCATTCCCCGCGACGCCCTCCATTCTCACAATTTGAGCTCGAATCCACGCCTTTTCATCTTGATCCTGCTCTTCTACGCCCAGCATTAAGAGAGGCCAGAGCATATTTACCGGAAGCGAGTCATCAGGAGCGAGATCAGACGAGATTTGGTGCGCCAGCTTGCGAATTTGACCAAGGGCATCAGCTGCTTCCTTAGTCAATGGCAGGTGTTTGTAAGCAACGCGATGAAGATGGACTTTGCTGGCGTAGTAGTTGGACAAGTACGTGCGAAAAGCTCTTGTAATGGTGAAAGCCAGGTGCGCTGAGATATGAGGCTCCGACAACTTCCCCGCGACGGCGTAGTCCATGAGTGGTGGGCGCTGATCGTACAATGATCGGAGGTCGGCCGCTATGGAAGCGCCAATGTTCATAACTTCGATCTCATCTTCGACAGTTCCTCTTGACCGATGCCAGGGATCAATCTTTGAGATGCGCCCCATGAAGCTTTGTACCTTTTGGAAAAAGACGATGCCGGGTTGGTAGAGGACTTGGAACAAGACGTCCTCGATGTCATCGCTGGAAGCATCCTGGCTTCTCGCAATTTCATCTGTCTCAGCATCGAAGCTTGCAGGAGAGGCATCCACGAGTTCGATTTCGTCATCTCGTGACAGAAATAGTCCCTCGCCACCGGCCGACACTGCTCTGGCATCCAACAACCGGATCCAAAGAAGAACTTGCTTTTCGACATGGGAGAATGAGGCTTTATTCCCCTTCTGGAATATTGTGTATGCCTGTTTGAGATAACGATGCGCCGTGTCGAGCTTGCTTTCTATAATCCCAACGTAACTCAAGAAGAAAAGAGCGGCAAGGAGACATTCACGCGCTAGGCTATGCTCATTGAATGAATCTGGATCTTGGGCCTCGACTTCCATGGTAGCTTCTTCGTAGTCGCTTGGGGGGACAACAAAGGCCCAAGACCTATCCCAAGACCTATCGCTACGACAGAGCAGGGTATATGAGAATGCCAGGATAGCACTACGCAGGACGCGAGAGCTTTTCGACATTGCAACAAGGCCTTGACGGATTGAGAACCACTTCCTCTGAGACTCAACTCCAGCAAGAATAGGCGGGGTGGCGGACTTGGCGAAGAACTCCATTAGTCTCTCACTTGTAGTAGATGCACTCTGATCCAAAGTCTGGTCTCCATTTTCTTGGATGGTTGCAGTATCAGAGTATGAATTAATGATCAGAGGATCCATATGCCTGTTTATATATGCAGTGGGTTCCTATCGACAGCGTGAGTATCAGAATTTTCTCTTTGGCTTTTGTTCGCCGTCAACTATATGTAGAAAGAATAGATGCATGAGTATTAGCAAATTGGATGAACGGTACTTACTATGGCATTCGTGCTAATCGCAATGGTGGTTGCCATATCTGGGCTTTCCTGCTGCCAAAGACTGCTGCCGGGATCCCACATAAAGCTAGCATAGTCAAACACTTCATCCATGGCCTGCAGCGTTCGTAAACCAGACGTAGTTGGTGATCTGTCAGTAGACGGAGATAGAGTCAGTTGGTTACTGGATGTGCCACTCTCGCCATTTGCATCCTGCCGTTGCTTTGACAACGCAGGGGCGTGATGTGGTCGCCATTTGCACTCCAAGTTCAGTCGCTCACAATGAGAGCATCTTGGCCGCTGTTCATCGCACTTTACTTTGCGACGCCTGTATATTCACTACCTATCAGTAAAGCGTCCTAAAGTACGGTGTATAGTGGTTATATAAGTGAAGGGAAGCCTCACTTGCAGGTCAAACATCCACACCGTGACCTGTTATAGCGCCTCACCGGCCCAGCGCGTTGTGGAGAGATCGCGTTCATAATGCCATCATGTGTAGGAAGCTGCAGCTTGCTATCGGGATCCTCTGACTAAGAATGTGTATCCACAGTTAGATACGCATACAGAAGACGTTTAATAAAGATATGTCTTGTCAAGTCATAGGGCGAACTGTGCCTTTGATGAGGCGACACAGCCTAATGTGGTAGCTGAAGGAAGAGTTGGAGAAATCATGCACCCCAGAGTGAGTTCTTGGGCTAATGAGGTTAGCGTGTCAAGCAGGCGAACTAAGGGTCTTTGAGGCTATTGAACTCCGTCATGTGACGCGAGCTGTGTTCTACAGTAAGGTAGAATAGCAGATGCTCCGTAGCCTGTTATGTAGGTTGTTAATTATAGAATTGAATATGAACAAATTTCACGAAGTTCTTGTGTAAATGTATAAAGGCGAGATGCTCAAACGTTGGTCAACTACCCGACTACGTGTAGCCATCTGCAGCCATCTGCAGCCATCAGATTTACAGAGGCTCCCCATTCAGGTATGTGGCTGTACGTTTAGCCTTGGGCGTTGTCTTTTTGGTATAGATATAGGTACATGAGCGTTACTCCAGCTGCAGCTGGAGCGGCCTTGGACCCAGACACACGAAGGGACATGGACTAAACGCCCGGATAGAAGAGCGGATACACTAAAAACAGAGACTGCATCTCCGGTAAGTAACAAAGACAGTACGGATAAGACATAATTACTGTATAACTCTGCCAATTGTTCTACCCATTTAAACAGGCTATTCTTCCTGATGGCCTGCTCATTGTTATCTACGAATGGACACTGTGTTTTGAGGCAAAAATTTGGCTAGCTGTAAGCACTTATTCATGTAAACTAACAAATGTGCTTCTGAGCTGCGATGGCATCTCGTTCAATTCAAGCTTCGGCAATATTTTATCATATCTAACAATCGAAGCTTAAATGAATCTTTAAAGTTAAGATCTGATAATACCTATTAGAGTACTGATCATAATTGAATCCCGCTGCATCTTGTGGAAACACTGCGCATCAGTCTCAAATACTATGCAACAATATTTGTTTTCGCTTTCCATTAATCTCTCGTTCGGAAATTTAAATAATTCGTCGTGCAATTCGAATTGTTGCATGTCTCGACTCAATCGCTAGTCTCGGCTCTTATTCATCATTCTCCGGAAACGCCGCGTCATTATTAATTCGCGGTTTGGTCAACTCATTCTTGCCCCGCCACCTGATTACCCGATTAGGAAACCTGTGATGCTGTAAGGCCGTCGTTTCAGGCATTCAATTCAAGAGCAAAGTTGTATTTAAGTCGCGACAATTCTGGCTTTCCAAGAAAAAGATTTCTCTCTCAGATTCATCAGCATTTCCAACAATCATCAACAACCATCCATTTTTACAATTGCATCAAAGGTCCCGCATCAAAAAAAGTTCAATTCAATCCTTCTACACTACCTTTACCTTGTCGCTGCCTGAATTCTCGATTTCAAGGCATCGCTGCCGTATTTGCTGTGAGTATCCGCTTACGTCATCGCTCCGAACCCATCTCTAACATGGCCAACCTCCACCACCTCAGACATATCTCTTATATACCATAGCACTTTATCTTAAATAACATTTAATTTGTTATTACATACATTCATCACAATGTCGGCAACTCAAATTCAACAGAACGGCTGGACCTCCGTGCCATTGGACCCAAGCAAGCTCTTTAATGGCGAGCCATTCAAAAATGTCCCAGGACCGCTTCTTGTCGCCGACATCAAATTTCCCAACGATGATCCTATCGTCGTTAAAGTCCAAAGCTATGCCAAAGAAAAGCTACCTATCGAGACTTTCAATCACAGCATGAGAGTATTTTATTTCGGTATGAAAGCTCAAATACCCAATAAGTATGTCTGCATAACTAACATACCTTTACATGCCAGCGCCATTGTTAAACAACAATTTCCCGAGCATGCCGACACATTCTCTCCTTCAACTCTTGCTCTAGTCTCCCTCTTGCATGACATTGGCACTGCCGAGGAAAACCTAGCTGCCACCAACATGTCATTTGAGTTTTATGGAGGATTCAAGGCCCTCAATCTCCTTTTGGAGCTTGGAGCCTCCAAAGACCAAGCTGAAGCTATTGCTGAGACTATTATTCGTCACCAAGATCTCGGCACAGTTGGCAACATCACATTCCTGGGTCAAGTTATCCAGCTAGCCACCATTTATGACAATGCTAGCAACCACCCATATGTCAAAAACATTACGGAAATTATTCACAGCGACACTCTCAAGGATGTCAACAAGGCCTTCCCTCGCACGGGGTGGCTTGGATGCTTTGCGAAAACAATTGACCGAGAGGAGGAGCTCAAGCCGTGGTGCCATAGCACTCATATTCCTGACTTCTCCAAGGTGATTCTCAACAACACCTTTATGCAGCCATATGAGTAAGAGCCAAGTGTCTATTCATTTACGGCGATATAGGCTCATACAAGCAATTTGTGATTGGAATACAAGAGCCGGAGAACCTAAGTGTGAGATGTTTCAATTCTGCACACTCCTTGTTATGTAAAATTTACATGGGAAGTTCTTAACGTGTTTGGGGTAAACGCCCTCTTTCATTCACTCTGTAATAGATACTAAGAATACAAAGAGCGCATCATGCAGCTTGATTACGTAGCTACTTGAACTGTTCCTTTTATCAATGGCTTATGCTACGTTATTTAGCCAAAGTTGTTTTGGCTCATCCACGCTAATATTGGTGAATAACGACAGTCAATAATGGCAGGCTATAGAAATAGAGAAGGTGGAGATTGAATCTGAATGAGCTTTATAAGTTCGTGAATAATTATACGCAGCCGGAAATTTTCCCAAGGAATAGCTTCTCATTCTGCAATTTGCGCCGGTTTTCCATCCCATGCTCGCTTCAACAGCTCTCTTACTGCATCCTTTTCAATCGTTCTAGGACTCCAAAATGGCTTCTGTAGCAGCGTTTCGACTGCCAAATCAATACCTTCTTCTTTCATTCCAAGGTCCTTGAGGCTATAGGTAATCCCCAGCTTAGATAATAGTTTGTTCAAGCCATTGACAGCATTTCCATCGCTATCCGGGATATTTTCTGCCAACTCTTTCATAACTCCGGGGATACTTGGGGCTAGATATGCAAGCGCATGAGGCAAAATAATGGCATGCGTTTCAGCGTGAGGCAGATTAAAGGTGCCTCCAAGAACATGACAGAGTTTGTGATGCAAGGATACACTGGCTCCGGCAAGGCATTTGCCGCAAAGCCAAGCACCAAGCAAGGCATCTGAACGAGCGGCGATGTCCTTGGGATTTTGCATTATTTGGGGTAGCGAGGTAGACAAGGTCTGTATGCCTTTGATGGCGAACGTGCTAGTAATCGGGTTGGCGTCTGAAGCATATAAAGCCTCCACTATGTTGTAATTGTGNNNGAGATTGCAGGTCTGGCTTGTTAATGTCCACATACCAGCATGGGCCATAGCATTGAGGCCGCTTGTTGCACTTATGTTTGTGGGCAGCGTCAATGTCAACTTCACATCGTAGATGACTACTGCAGGTATTGCCTTGCGATCAACGTGAGTAACTTTTACCCTATTCTCCGTCTGGCCGACAATCGGCGTCATTTCACTACCTGCGTATGTCGTCGGAATGCAGATATGAGGTAACCCCGTCCGAACAAACAATGCTTTACCAAGGCCGACAGCACTGCCACCGCCAATTGACACGAAACAGTCGGCATCGACATGCGTGGAGTACTCCAAAGCCTCTTCAGTGACCTCTTTGGGCGTGTGCATTGTGACTCGGGTGAATGAGCCAGCTACATGTATCTGGCCGCTCAAAAGTTTGGCGACATCGTCGACATAGGATGCCTTGCTGGGCGTTGTGAGGATGAGCGGTTTGGTACAGCCAAGTTTGGAGAGTTCGGAGGGGAGTTTGGAAAGGCTGTCTTCTCCAAAGAGGACTCTTTGGTTACTTTCATTGTACTCATAAGAAGGCATTTTTGGGTGACTTAAGGAAGTGCTTAATATAACGGTCAGTATGGACAATAAGTATATGTGGTCTGTAAAAGATCTAATTGTCAATGACAGACAGAGGCATCTGCATATATATGTGCCCGGATGGTGATATGTCAGCTCAAACCCAAAATGTAAATCTTTGGGGCTCAAATGCTTTAGCGCAAGTATCTTTTGCGGGTGACCAAGCTATGACAGAGGTTAAACGTCGATGCATTCAAGCATTTCGTTGTCATGAATCAGCACTTAGTAAGGTGTGATTCCGGTCCACCGACCTCATTAATTGTGAGAGAGAAAACTCAACGTTTCATTCACAGCGTGATTCATTGAATTATTGTCTTTAAAATGGCCAAAGAGTCCGACGTAAACTACAAACCGAGTATAGAGCTTAATTTGATCTTTAAAAAGAAATTCCCGTAAATGAAATGGCCGGCTGCAGGGTAGCGAATAAGATCAATGTTCAGCATTTCGAGAGCAAAATGTGGTCACGTGCCGGACCTTGACCGTGAGCCATCTGTCCGCCTGCCCGAACTCAGCATTACTTCATGTTCTTATGGCGCTCAATAATTCACCGAAATCAAGGGATATCGTCGTGATTCTAAAGACTCCAGAAGACAACTTTCCAGGAAGCGGGGCGTGTGCCAGGTCGAGTTGCCCAATGCCTGCAAATGTCTTCACAAGTCACTCCCACCGTTCCCACAGCTCGAGCTGAGCCACAAGGCGAGCCAACCAAACAGCCGAGACGCAGAGCCTGCAACGAGTGCAAGCAGCAAAAAGTACGAGATTGTTGATTATTCTCATCGTATTCCATATTTCACGTATCAGCATTGAGCTCACAGCATTTGCAGCTTCGATGTGATTTGGTGGCCGGCGATAGCGCCCCAAGTACGTGCTCTCGGTGTCAGAGACTGAGTCTTGCATGCAAAGTAGACACCGATTTCCGAAGGACACGGAAGAGAAGGCAAGTGTTTCAAAATGAGAAGCCTCTAGTTTTTGAGAGAAAAGAGTCGTCTAACATGGCATTCTCTCATATCTAGGAAATCCTTTGAGCTGGAAAATGAAGTTAGAGAGCTTAGACGTCAATTGGCCACTCGCGAAACTACCAATGCTGCGCTCGAATGGCCAATCCTAACTCCAGCAGCTCCTTGTTAGTATATCCAGCTCTCTTCAAGGATACGTCACTGTTTATTGCTGGTCGGCTATAAGAAACTAACATCATATCCTGGTTGATGTGTCTTAGCGGAGGCGCGCGTTAGCGAGGCAGCTATATCATCGGCATCCGGGGCGTCTGGCGTATCGCCAGATCCAAAAGAGAGCTCTCGTGTGCCGGGACTGACTACGCAGCCCGTCATCGACCAACCCCAGGCACCTCGAAGATCGATCATTACCATTCCAAGGGCCAGGAAGTTGGGCAATGTTGAACTGTCTGTCGAAGAGATTGATGAGCTGTATCTCATGNNNGGAAGAAAAGATGGCGTCTCTCGACTGAGAATAAACNNNCACCAAACACAGTATATACTTCACTATCACCCATATCTACCATTTTTGGATCCGAGCACCTCGCTTCATGAATACTACGAGTCGTCTGAGCTCCTTTTTTGGTCCATCATTTCTGTCGCCGCGCGGAGGCTCCAGAGCCATCCCACACTACTGCCTAAGCTCGCGAGAAGCGTTACCGACTATCTATGGAAAACCCTTCGCGCTATTCCATATTCACTTCGAGCAGTGCAAAGCCTGGTGATCCTCTGTACATGGCCCTTCCCGACAAGCAGCAGCACTGCAGATCCAACGTATATGCTAGCGGGCATGATGGTGCAGATTGGAACACAAATGGGACTACATCGCGCCCTCAACGCGGAGGACTTTGTCAAGGTTCCTCTGCATCTCAGCGTGTATGAATACTCCGAATGGGTAAAGACATGGGAAGCTTGCAATATTGTCGCGCAAAGGNNNAATCACAATTCTCCAAACTTCACTTACGTCGCTACATATCTAATGCTCTCAAGCGTAAGTGTCGGATGCGGCCTGCCAGCTACGATACAAATGCACGATTGGTCCCTCACGGTTGCACCCGAGTCAACAATGTCATCACCTCACGATATTGCTCTCAGATGGCATCTTCGCATTGAGCAGTTTCGATACAGAGTGTCTCAAGCACTGACATCCAATGCTCTCGACCCTGCCGGATTCATGTCAGCTCGTGAGCGGCTATCACTGTACCGACTTCTCAACGCGTCCCTCGTGGACCTGGAGCGCGAGGCAATAAATATGACGCGTAATAGATTTGCCCCTCTCAAACCCGCCGATTATGCTAATGACTGCGCAGCCATAACTCGTTACTATCTCGCCGCCGCCCGCCTTCATCTCCACTCATTCTACCTCTTTGACGAACCTAGTGTCGATGGATACTCCGATCGCATCGTTGTATTATACCAAACTGCCTATTCACTGATAGAGCAGTGCCTCGAGATGGATAATCAGGAAAGTGGATTCTTCCATTATTGCCCATTCTTCTGTTACCAGGTGTTTGTCTCTGCGGCCTTTATCATTCTCAAGGTGATGATGAATGGGTATTTCGAAAAGCTACTGGATATTGAAGCTGGGAAAAGACTGCTGGATGCCGCCATATCGTCACTGCGAAAGATGTCGGTTGCGAATAACGATCTCCCGGGCCGTCTCAGCGACGTCATTGGCTTCTTCTGTACTCTGCCGGATCCTCGAGTCATTAGCGGTGACTCCGTTGATGATTTGCGCCTGCGTGTTCGAAATCGCCTTAGCATGAGCATTGTTTACGACTCGCTTTGGGAATGGCGAAAACATTTCCAATCTGACGGTGGCGATAATGAAAACTCTGAAGAAACACAAGATAAGTTGATGATTCCGAATTACGCCCGTCTTCGCTAACATTAAATGCACAGCCGCTATTCAGTTCCGAAGACATGCAAGATGCCATGATGTTTGATCATTTGAGTAGTCTTGCAGATGGATTCAACTTGGGATGGCAGGGATGATACTTCTAATGCATCGCAGATACAAAATTCACAGATGAGGTCGAGCGTGTGCCGTAGTAAAAACGTGGCAATCGTCATGATGCTCATACCCGCTTCTATTTTCCGCATTATCTATGGACACAAAATTTCTCAAATATCAACTAGAATTACACCTTTTCGTACAGCTGCCCTCCAGCTGCAACATCTACCGCAGTCGCCTCCTTCAAGCCTACAACTGTGAACAGCTTCTTGGGGGTAAAAGTCGGATCAATGTCAGTGACGCCAGTCTCCTTGATTCGCAAGTATGTGCTGCGTATGGCTTCATACGCTGGGGCAAGGGCCGCAAAGGGATAGATGATGATTCTGAAGCCCAGCTCCCTTGCCTCGGCCACTGTCCAGGATGGTGTAGCTCCATTCTCAACCATGTTCAGGAGAACTGGGGTTGGTGCAAGCGAACGGCACACCTCTCGCGCTTCTTCCTTGGTGGTCACGCCCTCAAGGAATGCAACATCAGCACCAGCAGCGGCTGCAGCCTTCAGCCTACGGATAGCCTCTTCGAAGCCATGTGTCTGAAGGGCATCTGTCCGGGCAATGATGACAATGTCAGACGCCAACTTGTCCCGGGCGGCAGCGGCAGCACTGATGCGCTGCTGAAAGACGTCAACGCTAACGACTTCTTTGCCCCCAAGGTGTCCACAGCGCTTGGTCTGAATCTGATCCTCAATGTGCAGACCCGCGACACCGCTGCGGTGGTATTGCGCCACCGTGCGAGCAACCATGTTGGGTCCGCCGTAACCCGTGTCAGCGTCAGCAATCAGAGGGATGCGGGGGTTCAGATTCGCAATCATCTCAGCATGCTCTCTCATGTCATTGAGTGAAGCAAAGCCCAAGTCTGGCTGTCCAAGCTTTGAAGCACATGTTCCGGCGCCCGTCTAAGTGCAGCATTAGCATCACTGGGGGGCTCAACTCATGTCCATAGCGGGGAGCAACAGGGGGATGCTTACCATGTAGAGACCATCAAATCCAACTTCCAGAGCAATTCTGGCACTGAAGCCATCATAGACACCTGGCATGACAATCAATTCATCGCTTTCTGTGAGCATCTTTCGGAGCCGAGTTGCTGCGGGAGTGGGGGTGGCGGCATGTCCATTGTGCCCGTTTGCATTTCCGTTTGTGTAAGTCATTTTGGCGAAGTTGGTGAAAGCGAGATATTGAATGGAAAGAGAAGAAAAAGCTGTTTGTGAGAATTGCTGTGAGAACTTTTTGATCTGAATCTGAAAGTTTTTATCCAGTTTTATATATCTCCAGAGTCTGAGTGATCATCAGATTTACAGTTCATCATTGAGGAGACGATCGCTCGCCGGACGGAGGGCCGACCGGCGTTTCCTCTCCGATCGGCCAGCAAACGATGCCGATCGGCGTCTCTGTTGCTGAGCGCCAGACAATAGCTCGCCCCTATTTCCTCACCAGCGCTCTACCCCAGGTTTTCCTTGATTTTAGGTCCGACAAAGTTTAATCACTGGGGTAATATCTGGGGTCCCCGCGTCGATGGTCTGCCGGTCCGGGTTACACTCTGACACTGTTGCTCTTCATCTTGTGCGTGTAAGCCTGAAAGTATATATTTCCACGATGCATCGACTGCTTTTCTTTCAATCTTGATGTGCTCTCTTGGTTCTGGCCTCTCTCCTACAGGCATCATTCATGCTATCAATGCAAATACTTTGAACATACTTCACTCAACGCTCGTTCAAGAGACTTCACCATGAGCTCAGACACAGTCTCCAAGAGTGATGTGGCTGCTACTCCGGTGAAGGAGAACGCATCCGGTCACGAACACTTGGAGACGATGCCTGATATCAGCACTGAAAAGGGTGGGCTTGCCCAAGAGGAACTCCTTGAGACACCAGAATGGCGGGCTCGTGAAAAACGATTGGTCCGTAAACTTGATATGACCCTGCTGCCGGTAGTATGGATCTTATACTTGTTTAACTACTTGGACCGAAACAACATTTCGTATGACCCCTTTGGAGATCAAGCTTGTGGAATTACATGTNNNCATAGAACCAGTCAAGCTAGATTGAATACCTTTGAGAGGGACCTCGGATTAATCGGCGACGATTTCAATACTGCTGTATCCATCTTGAATGTTGGGTCAGTCCATACTCAGAGCATTTGCCTTTTGGTCATCATTGTC